>PVIR01001782.1:92903-114815 GCA_004026965.1 Petromus typicus
CTCTCCTCCCTCTCGCCGCCTCCTCGTCCCTCCTCTCGTCCGCTTCAGCTCCTCGCCACCCGCCCCCGCACACGCACGTCCTCGGGCCCCCGCCACCCCGCCACCCCGCCTCGCCTCCTCTCCTCGTCTGCCTCCCGCGCTCCCCCCGCCGCGTCCACCATTCACACCTCCCACCCGGCCTGCTCCGGCCCGGGCTCTCCCTCCGCCTCTCGCCGGGGGCTCAGTCTCCGCCCCCTTCCTCCTCCTCCCGGCCTGCCTCGTCGTCTGCGCTCGTGGATGCTCCACGCGTGCACAGCGGCCCTCCTTCGCGACCGCGCACAGAATCCGCCGCCTCGCTGAAGCCCTGGGACTGACTCCGCCCCCTGCCACTCGCTGCTTTAGGGCACTTCGGATCCCGCGCGTGCACGGTAGTGGGCATTCGGTCCGCCCTCGCTAATTTCCTGTGGAATGAATAAAACTGTCTAGTGATAAGCAGCTGGGCCAACTTGGCTTTAGGGGTGTGCTGAGTACGGCCTCCTCTTCCCTTTTCCTCCCTTCTGCTGTAAAACGGTGGATTCTGGCAACATCACAAAGATGGTTTCTCTCACCTTCCCTGTCACACGCCCATTTCGCACTTCTGTCTTCGGCGCCTAAAACTGAGACCTCCCTACCCCGCCCCTTCTCCTTCGAGCTCCCCCGTGGTGTTTTTAGTTCTACCTCAGACCGCCCCCTACCACTCCCTCTCGCTTCCCGACGCCTTCCCTAGGAGACCCGCCGGAGAAAATGCTTCCCCTGACCTCTCTCCCTCCTCCCTCCCTGCACAAGAGCTGTGGCTTCCTCACCTACTGGTGAGCGCGAGGGGCAGAGTCCACCCACTGCCCATACGCGCTTTCTCGAGGACCAGAGAGCAGGAAAAGGGCATCTTCAGTCTACCTCATACTGATTTAGTATTTATTGAATACTCATGGAGAGCTGGAAGAATAGCCAAAAAAAAAAAAAAAAAATCAAAAAATAAGGCACTTTGCCTAGGAAAGACTTTCAGAATCAAAACGTAAAATGCAGTCTACGCAATCTATTGTATACCAGGTATAACCAAATAGTTTACCATATCCAGGATTTGAGCTGCATGGACCACAGGCACAATACTGTTTGGTGATTAATAAAACAACGAACAATTGATTCAATGGCAACTTAATCAAGGAACATTTAGGGCAAAGCTGGAAAGCTCTTCATAAGGCCATGCAACATCCAGAGACCTCAAGTTCCCGTCTTAATAGAAATAAAAACAAGGGTACAGCACTCAATAAACGGCTTCCTCCAACTTCCGCACTGAACTTCAGTTAAGACTTTGGCCTGTCTGCTCTTCTGTTTGCAAAATGAGTGTATTTAATAACTCTCACTGAGCCAGTTTCCTCACGTGAGTCACAAATTGCTCGTTTTCTAGGTAGAATATCAAAATGGCTTCAGGACCAAATTCTAATCCCAATAGAGCCAGTTACTTGACATGTCACTTTGGGCAATTTACTCAACCTCTCTGGTCCTCAGTTTCCTGTCTATTAACTGAAAGATACTATCATCTAATTCCAAAGCTTATGCACATTTAAATGAGTTAAATTTTTTACAGCGTTATGCAGTAACTCGCACAAAGTACATACTGCTACCTGTTGAAACCTATTTGTGCATTAGCATGTGTCTGCCAAAGAACACATCCTCACTCAGATTCGTCATACTCTGCCGCGTCTGCGGGACAGCTTTATCCATCCTTCAGACCCCACAGAAAGTCTGTCTCTCCCCAGGATCCCTTCAGATCCTACAGCTCTCTCCCTCCTCTGAATTTCTACAGCATTTATTGTACACACTACTCATTTGATTCTAAATTACATACTGCCTTCCATTGTTCTCTCCCTGTGAGTACTGCCTCCCACACCCAGCTCTCTGAGAGCCATGGAAGGATCTTAATCTTTGCTAAATCCTCCAGAGCACCTACTGGAATGGAAAACACATAGTGAGCAGTAAATAAACACTAAGGGACTGTTGTCCACGATTGTTGTCAACGGAGGTAAAAGGCAAGAACTTAGCCGAAATGGTATGTCAAATTGTAGTTAATAAAAAACTTCAGACAAATACCCAGATCATGTCTTTTCTAGGACACAGGCCAGAGCTTTATTTCCAAATATTAACAAGAGCAAATAAATTTTGCTTTTTAAGGAGACCCTTGTTGTACAGGGTAAGAGAATTTAGACCCCAGGCATAAATGTGCTGGGTCTGTAATCCCAGCAATCTGACAGGCTGAAGCAGGAGGATCTTAAGTTTGAATCCATCATTAGCAATTTAGCAAGAACCTATCTCAAATCCATTCAAAAAAGACCTAGAGATATAGCTAAGTGTGTGGCCCTGGGTTCAATCCTCAGTACTACCAAAAAAAAAAAAAAAAAAAATCTATAATCCAGGATCAGTTCACTGAGACCTTGAGGCTAACTTCCCGGGCAAAGTGAGGGAGTTGGGCTAGAAATACTCTTTACCTGCTGGCTCTAATCTTCTTTGACTGTGTGAACTCTGCCTCCCTGCATTTTACAGCCCTATCTACCTGACTTGGTGATATAAGCCACCTCTCTGCTTGTAGAAACAATTCCTAATTCTTTCAGCCAAATTGCCTTCCCAGTTACGAGTGCAGCTGACTTCCTGTGGAGTGTGAAATATCAGAAATAATTACCTCTGTTGTACCTCAAAGCATCTGAGGCTCTGAAAAGTGAAGTGACCTGCCTAAGAGGATAGTGGCAAGGTGGGGACCAGAAGTTAGTCCAGTTAACTTCTAGTCCAGCGTTCCTCCAATAATATGAGCCAGAGCAAGTGCTTCCTCTCTGGTTTGGCATCTCCTTTTCTCCTCCAATATTTCTGCTCTTCTATCCACAATGCAACCTGAAAGTCAAATGCATGCATTACTTCTCAAAGACAAAAAAAAAAAAAAAAAATGCACAAACCTCGTATTATAGGAAATGTCACTGGTAAAAAGAATCTAGAAGTATATGGAGCAAGTGAAGAGACAGAAGCCTTTGTTTTTTGTTGTTGCTTTGGGTTTGTTTGTTTTTTAGTTTTTTGAGACAAGGTCTCAGCTTTGTAGCCCAGGATAGCCTCGAACTCAGCCATCCTCCTGCCTCTGCCTCCCGAGTGCTGGGATTACAGGCGTGAGCCACCATGCTTGGACTCGTTTTCATCTGATTGGCTGCTTACTGTATTCTCCCTCGCATTCCTTCAACACCAGGATTCATTTCATTACTCAGTTTCTATCACATGCATAGAAATGTGCTAAACCTGTGGGCAATCCCTGCCCTGAAGGAAGTTAAATTCCTCCCAGGAAGAGGACTCGAAAAGAAGAAAGGTTTGGTACTGATACATGAAGAGCATATAAATGAAAGCCAAACAGGTGAGAGCAAATCTTGCCTGTACCAGTGAGCTATACAGGCAAAAGGAGCAAGAATTAGAGAGTAGTTCAACTCAAAAGAAAGTCATCTGGGGAGAAAGGACAGCAGGGCCAGCATCCTGGGGACATATTGGCAGGAAGGGAAGAGGAAGCCTCCTGGCTTGATGGCAGCGCTGGTGTCTTAACCTGGGTGGTGTCTCGTGGGTGTACACATATAGAGACAGAGCTATGCACTTTCGACTTGTATACTCTACTGTATGGCAGTTAGACTTCAATTCTTTAAAAGTGCGGAGATTGGGGGCAGGGAGTTAGCTCGGTGGTTCAGGCGCCTGTCTTGCAAGTGCAAGGGCCCGGTTCGATTCCCCGGTTACCACATACCTATACTGGGTGTGGAGACTCATGCCCAGAAGCAGCCAGTACCACAAACCACAGCGCCGGGCGTGGTGGCTCACGCCTGTAGTCCCAGCACTCGGGAGGCAGAGGCAGGAGGATTGCTGTGATGTGAGTTTGAGACTGAGCTCAGGGCCAGCCTGAACCACAAAGCGAGACCCTGTCTCAAAAAACCTAAAAAAAAAAAAAAAAGTGCGGAGATGAAGGAACAAAACACTAAGAGCTGCAATTATCGGGAACATCTACATAGAAGAATAGGCAGCAGCGTTTGAATGGGAATGTAAATCTAACTTTGTAGTCATCAGCTCTGGCTGCCTTTATGAATTATCTGGGCAGCTTTTTAAAACTATTGCATCTTGGGCCCCATGTCAGGCTGATATACTTAGAAGCTGTGGAAGCATGGCAAGACGGTATATTAGTCAGCTTTTCATCTCTCATAAAATACCTGAGAAAATTAAGTTAAAAGGATGAGAGGTTATTTCAGCTCAATTTCAGAGGTTTCTGTCCATAGTTATGTGACCTCGTAACTTTGGGCCTGCAGTAAGGCAGAGCATCATGGTAAGGGGGCATGTACTAGGGCAAAGCTGCCCACCTTAGGGCAATGGGAAAGGGGACTGCTTAGCATCCCAATATCCCCTTCCAGATCACTCCTCGAGTGACTTACTGATCTCCCAATAAACCCCACCTCCTAAAAATTCTACTAGCTCTGGCAGGGTATGGTGGCACACACCTATAATCCTAAGAAGCTGGAGGTTGAGTCAGGAGGGTCACCATGAGTTCAGAGCCATCCTGGGCTCATTTAGTACCTAGTGAGTTCAAGGCCATGAGACCCTATCTCAAAACATCAAAAAGAAAAAGATTTTGCCACCTCCCAACAGCACCAAGAGTTAAGTCACCAACCTGTTAGCACATGAGCTTTGGGAGACATTTAAGATTCAAATCCCAACAAATTGGAATTCTTTAAAGCCAAGTTTGAAAAAGTACAGTTAAAGTCACTATAGCAATAAAATTTAAGGCTGGTCAAATGCCATTAAGTGGTCACACACAGCACACAGTATCTCATTTTGGCTTTATGACAAAACAGCCATGAGAGGTAATTACTGTTGTTATGATCCATACTCTACAGACAATAAAGTAAAGCACAGGTCACACTGCCTGCAAGTGCCAGAGCTGGGATTCCCTCCCAGGTCTGCTAGCTCCAAAGCCAGTGACCTGAAATCATACACAACACTGCCTCTCAGCTGACCATACCACCAGGGACATATAGACAGAGGCTTCTGAGTGGATGAGCTGTCAACGAAGAAATCATTCCTCTTAATTTCTGCCTCCTTCCCTGTCCCTCTTCCATTCTCCTCCCTCCTGTCTCTCTCTCTCTCTCTCTCTCTCTCTCTCTCTCTCTCTCTCTCTCTCTCTCAATGAGGTCTATATTGTTGCCCAGACTGGAAACAAACTACTGCACTCATGAGATTCTCTACCATGGGCTCCTGAGTAGTTGGGACTTCAGGCACTCAACACTGTGCTTAGGCCAATTTTTAAATTAGGTGTTAAATGCCATGCACTAAGATGTATTATTAGTCTTCAGTGTGTATTTCTGTGGCTTTGACAAATGCATATGCCCCTGTATCACCACTCAGAGCTTTGTGCACACCTCCCATCCGGTCACATCTCCAGAGGTAACTGCTGCTCTGATTTCTATCACTACCAATTTCTTTGCCTATTCTTTTTCTTTTTTAAGGTCTTTTTATATTAATACATGTGTACTTCATAATGTCTACATGCCATGTGTGGAGTCAGAACATAACACATCATGATTCCTTCGTATCCCCTTTCCTTCCCCTCTGTCCTCAGGCTGGCCCTGAACTCACTAAGTAGCCCAGGCTAGCCTCAAATTCACAGCCATCCTCCTGCCTCTGCCTCCTGAGTGCTGGGATGACAGGCGTGAGCCACCACACCTGGCACTGTGGTATGTGGTACCAGTGATCACCATGAGTTCAGGGCCATCCTGAGCTATTTAGTACCTAGTGAGTTCAAGGCCAGCGAGACCCTATTTGAAAATATCAAAAAGAAAATGATTTTGTCACCTCCCAACAACACCATAGGTTGGTCACCAACCCTTTAGCACATGAGCTTTAGGAGACTTTTAAGATTCAAACCACAACAGCGACATGAGCCAGGCAGACGCCAGAACCATTGAGCCAAATCCCCGGCCCACTCCACCCATTTCTTGATCTCCTTCCCTTTCTTGCACATATTTTTCCTTCAACTCTTCTTGCATGCTATGTAAGTGGAATTGTTCATCATGTCTTTTATTATGTCTGGCTCATTCTGCTGAGCATTCTGGATGTGAGGTGCATCAGACCAGGTCTAATGAATAAACTAATCAGACAGAGTGCCTACCAGGGCTTAAGTCTTAGATTGTAAGGCTGGCAATTGCTGTCATTGAGAAGCCTTTCTTCACTCCTAGAGCCATAGTTGGTGCTTTCACAGCTGATATTGACAATGGTACCTCTGTGTCATATTCATGCAAAACTGTTCAAAGATACTTGTAAAGTATACCAACTCCAAGTTATCTGAGAAGCAACAGAATTGAGATTCCCAGAATAAAGAGAAAGTGGGTGCTGCACAGAGTTCATCCTGTGATCTGTATGAACAGAGGAGGAATTCTGATCCTTCCAGTTTAAAAAGAACAATTAATATTTGTCCAAGGTAGGAAGAAGGTAGGTAGGTAGGAAGAAGGGGTAAAGAGGGGAATGTTCCTGGTGCTACACTGGAGATATGATTTGTCCCCCAAAGTTTCACTTTTTGGAGGCCTGGTCCTCAATGTGGTAATGCGGGAGGCTATGGAACATTTAAGGGGTAGAGCCTAGTAAGAGGTCCTTAGATCATTAGGGAGATGCTTTTGAAAGGTTTTAAAGTATTTTTTGTGTGACCTGGATTTAGTTCTTGAAAAAGGGGTTGTTATACAGGGAGCAAGCCTGGCCCCTTGCACTCTCGAGCTTCCTGTCTGGCAATGTCATTTCTTCCTTTCACATGAGTTCCTACTGGATATCATGGGGCTCTCTCCACAGACTTTGCCATACTGCTTAGACTTTCAGCTTCCAAAACTGTAAGGCAGATACATACAAACCTCTTTTCTTAATCAGGCTGCCCCAGGTACTACATTGTAGTGCTGAAAATGAGCTAATGTACCTCTACATGTTACTTAGTGTAACTCTACTTCAGTTCAATATACTCTTTTCTTCCTTGTTAAAGCTGAGCCCATAATGCCCTTTCAGACCCCAACAAAACAATATGGACACAGCTAGTCTTCCACCTCCTTCCTTCATCCTGCCACCCATGCCAAGACAACACAGGCCCTTGTCTCCAGCTTCTTGATTTTTCCAAATTTCTAAATTTTCTAGGTTCATTGCTATATGCTACCTTTTTCCCCATAGTAGAAATTATATAGCCATTTAAATGGGTTTTATTGATACAGATTTACTCTTTCTCTTTTTCACTATTCAGGGTCTTCAGCATGAAGCTACAATAATTTGAGTGCCTGCAATATGTGGAGTTCTTTAGTAAGAGCTATGTTGGCAGTGGGTGTGGCTCTGGTAGTAAAGTGTGTGCTTAGCATAAGTGTGTGCATAAAACCTTAGATTCAATCTTTATCACCCCCCAAAACTAGAAAAAAAATCATTTCAGATGCCTATTTTTGTACTGGGTCTCTAAACTTGGGGGTCTAATTTTTTTGAGTTCTTCATATACTCTAGAGGGTAGTCCTTTGAGGAACAGCATGCAAAATTTTTTCCCACTCTGTGGGTCATCTCTACACTCTGTTGTTGATTTCTTTTGCTGTGCATAAGTTTTTTTAATAAGATGAGATTCCAGTTGTTGATTCTTTATAATAGTTCGTGTGTGATCAGGGTTTTGTTCATAAAATCTTTCCCTATCCCTATGTCCTCAACAGTTCTACTTATTCTACCTTCCAGCACATTTTAGTGTTTCTTTTTAATACTTAGATTTCTGATCTATTTTTATTTTATGTTCGTGTGAGGTGAGAGATATAGGTTTAGGTTTAATCTTTGGCATATGGAATGCTAGTTTTTCGAGCATAATTTACCAAAAAGCTATCTTTTTTTTAGTGAAGAAGTCTGGTCCCTTTCTCAAAACTAAGGTGGCTGAGTATGTCTGGAGTTGTTTCTCCATCTTCTAATCCATTTCATTGATCCTCAGGTGTGTTTTCTGCTGGTAATATGCAGTTTTTTATCATAGTAGCTTTGTAGTATAATTTCAAGTTGGTAATTGTGAAGCTCCTTGCCTTGTCTTTGCTGCCCAGAACTGCTTTTGATAGTCTAGGTCTCTTCTTGTTCAAATGAATTTTAAGATTTTTTTCCTAAAATTTTGAGGTATGCTATTGATATTTTGATCAGGATTGTATCAAATATATATGTAACAATTTTGGAAGTATGAGCATTTTCACTATATTAGTTTTTCCTTAAAAAACAAGAAGCATCTTTCCATTTTCCAAGAGGTAAAAGGGAGGGGAGTGGACAGGAATGGAAAAAAAGAATAACAATGTATCATGTACAGGTTCAAGCTGGTTTTACAGGTTTGTGCCATCATGCCCAGCAACATCTGAACCAGATGTCAATGTCATTTTTCCACATGGTTCCCTAGTATCTGGTAGACTTTTTGTTTGTTTGCTTCATTATTTTAATCCCCATCTTCTAACCTACTTGATCCCTCTATCAGTAATTTTCATTTACTCCCAAGGTATTAGTTGATAAGAGATTTGACCGAGTTGTTGAGAAAAACACTATGTTAAAAGATAAAAATTACCCATGTTCTAATCTTGGGTCTTTGACTTGCTGCCTAATCTAATCTACTTTCTTCTTTGCTTTCCTCATATCTGGCAGAAAGGCATAAATCTTTCCTTGCTTGACCAGAATATCCTCCGAATCAATTAAATTATACACACAACACTCTTCCTGGTACTGCTGATCTACCGACTCGAAAGATGATTGTCAACATCAAATCTTAAGACAATAATGAGAAAGTCATGCTTTCACAGGATAACTGTAGGAAATACATACATCAGGTCATGCTAAGAGAAATAAAATATCAGTGGCTGCACCAAAAGATACTTTGGTTTTGGGTAAAATAACTTTAAACAGACACTGACATTATTTAACTTTATCATCTAGAATGCCCAAACCAAGTTGAAGAAAAAACTCAAAACTAACAAGTTATTTCAAAAGTTTCCAGGTTAAAACCTTTCCTTGATTCCATGAATCAACTATCATTGGAGAAATGTGTTCTTGGCTTGCAATCTGGAACTACCACTTACCTTGTCATCTGAGAATCAGTTTGGCACTATTTGACTATTTGAGTCATGAAGCAGTCAGGCCATTGTCTTCCTTCCAGGGCTTGCAAGAGAAGTCTGTGGTTGAATGTCATAGGCTCAAGCAGAGCCCCATACTTGCTGTGTCATACTGGGCAAAGCAGAGAACTTTTCAGGACTAGCGCTGTACTTGACACAGCCTGTCGGGGCAGCACTGTCATACAGTTGAAACTATGATAGTAGCCCCTTACCCATGCAGGGTACATTTCAAGAGTCTAACAAACACAATATATACTGCATTTTTTCCAACACACACCCACACATACACACACACAACTCATACACACACGTACACACACATACACCATGCCTTTGCTCTCTGAAGTGAGCACTCATCACTCCCTGTGGTCATAATTTTTGCAGTTTGAAAACTAGGACTCAAGGTGCCATTTGACCTTGAAGCTAGTCCCCTCCTAAGTTTATACATGAATATAACATAGCAACATATGTGTACCTGTGTTTATAGATGCTCAGTTTGTGATTGATAAATCTTGGAAATAGCCCAAATGTCCATCAACAGAGAACTGGATACAGAAGAGTGGTTTTTCTATAGAACAGAATATTACCCATAAAAAATGATAAGTATGAGTCATTTATACTCAAATGGATGTACCTTGAGACATGCTCATAAGAGAAATAAATAGGACACAGATGTGCAAGTACTATGCCTTTTCTATAGTATTAAAAACTCAAGGTGTGGGCCAGGGATTTAGCTCACTGGTTCGGGCGCCTGTCTTGCAAGTGCAAGGGCCCGGGTTCCATCCCCAGTAACCATATACCATACTGGGTGTGGAGACACACACCCAGCAGGAACCAGAAACACATACCACAGTGCCGGGCGTGGTGGCTCATGCCTGTAATCCCAGCACTCGGGAGGCAGAGGCAGGAGGATTGCTGTGATGTGAGTTTGAGGCTGAGCTCAGGGCCAGCCTAAACTACAAAGTGAGACAATGTCTCAAAAAAAAAAAAAAACCAAGGTGTAAATGAATGTCAGAATGTCTGATAGGCAATGTGAAATAGGAAGAAAATATGCAAAAGGAAAAAGGAAAAAGTCGGTAGGGGAAAGTAAAGAAGGGAAAGAAAGAACTTGATAGTAAAATAAAAAAGGAAATGGGCCAGGAATTTACCTCAGTAGTTTCGGCATCTGCTTGGTAAGCTCAAGGTTCTGAGTTCGATCCCCAGTACCACAAACCACAATGGCGGACATGGTGTCTCAAACCTGTAATCCCAGACCTCGAGAGGAAGAGGCAGGAGGATTGCTGTGAAGGATTGCTGTGAGTTTAAGGCTAGTCTGGGCTACATAGTGAGCTCAGGGCCAACCTGAGCTACAAAAGCAAGACCCTGTCTCACCCCCTCAAAAAAAAAAAAAAAAAAGGAAGCAAAGTTTATGTATATAGGGGGCAGGGGTGGTAGGGAAGGCAGGGGACTGGGGGAAAAATAAAACTCAAGATGTGTCATATACAGGTACAAGTTCTCAATGTGAAATGTGATCATACTATATGTATAAAACAACCTTTGGGGCCAGGGATTTAGCTCAGTGGTTCCGGGACCTGCCTTGCAAGAACAGGGTCCTGAAGTTCAATCCCTAGTAACCACATATAACAATGTCAGCCATGGAGACTCCTGCCCACCAGCAATCAGTACCACATACCACAATGCTGGGCATAGTGGCTCATGCCTGTCATCCCAGCACTCAGGAGACAGAGGCAGGAGGATGGCTGTGAGTACCAGGTTCGCCTGGGTTACACAGTGAGCTCAGGGCCAGCCTCAACTACAAAGTGAGAAAAACTTCTGCAGTTTGAATTACAACAGCAAAACTGATATGAATTTTTTTTCCTTTTTCAGTTTTACAGATAGAAGATCCATTCTTATTCTAGGTCTTTGCAAGCTCATCATACAATCATTTTCTTACTGAGTGGAGAACTTTACTTTTCCACTCAAAGGAAACATTTCACAGCTTCTTTTTGGCATATTCAAATCACTAGCATTCTTACTCTTGTACTTTGGGGTGCCGTTGTTAAGTAAAATACAGGTTATTTGAACTCAAGCATTTCGATACCAGGATAGTCCAACTGATAATTGAGACAGCTATAAATGATGAATGAGCTGGCAATGTGCACATTGTGAATAAGCTGTGCACAGTGATGATTTACATTCCTGAAAGGGCAGAGGGAAATGGTGCAGAATTTCATCCCACTCCTTAAAATGGTGCACATTTAAAAACTTGTAGGTTGTTCATTTCTAGAATCTTCCAAGTAACATTTTTAAACCAAGGATGACTACAAGTGACAAATTGTATATTAAAAAAATTGCTGATAAGGGAGCACTGCTATACAAAAAAAAAAGATGACCAGGACACCTGAGTTGAATTGAACTAGCTTGAATAAGTCAATCTTTCTTTGGGCCTCATCCTTCTCTTCTGAAATCCAAAATGATTTCAGCCATTCACCTCTAAATGCTCCTCTAGATTTAATATTCTTTCAGAACAACAGGGAAGACTGGTGTCAAATAACTGGAATCACAAACCTGGAAGGAGTTCAGTGTCTCGAATTCCTCCATCATCTTTTCATACCATGATATGGTAAGAAAGGAGTTATTCCAGTGAACCGAGACATGAACTGATTCATTGCCAGTTAAACTAATCACAGGTACATGGAAGGCAAAAGATCTAGTATGTTCCTGAGAAAGACTTTTTTTAGTTTTAAATTTGAGACAAGGTCTCACAGAGTAGTTCAAAATGACCTTGAACTCTCACTCCTCCTACCTCAACCTCTTACATGCTGGGGTTACAGGTGTGAACCACCACACCCAGTTAGGAAGACTCTCTTCTGCTGGTTGTGTTTCCACACACGCTTTGTGTGTACCATCACTGTTGTTTTAACAAGTATATATTGAGTGTGACTATGTTCCAAGTAATATATTGTAAAAAAAGTATTTTATAGCTAAAATGTCACACGCAACATATACTTTAAGTGTTTGATGCATGAAATGCACATCCTTTTTGCTGAGATAGAACGTTGCAAGAAACATATTAAAACTTTGATGTTGATATTAACATAAAAATAAACATGAGCATTATTTCATGAGTCAGTGTTTGAATAACAAAATAGGTAAACAAATCAGACCTGAAATTAGAGAAATGAGTTCAAGTCCTTGCCAGTGATGAGTTCTTGCAACACCAAGGAAGTGGTTTTACTTCTCAGAGGCTTTTTCCTCATATGTGATTCACAGTATTGTCATATGCACAGAAAGCAGCAGCACTTTGTCTGGCAAGTAGGCTGTTCACCAGCGGTTTACTTTTGAAATCCCCGCTTTTCAATTCAAACATTCATGTTTTAATCCTAAGGCAAAAATCAAAAGTAACCTAAGTGTGTCAAGTGGGCAAATTTCTGTTGCATAGTCTTTCACATGTGAGGGCTCATGTGTAGTCTCACCCTGTCTGGCCATGACACAGCAGGAATGTGATTAGTGGAAGGGGGAGGAGGGGAGACATTCAGGCATCTTCCGCATATGTGCGATTGGCTTTGAGATGTGGGCAAGCTGGCAGTTTGTATTTGCTCTTTTCCTGAAATACAATACTGTCAGAAATCAGTATGATGAAAATAGTTTGGGAAAGCTGGCTTGGGAATCCCTAGAGGATTCTGAGGGATGTTGGCCATATCCTTCCCTGCTCTAGGCAAATCCTCTACACAAACATGGTACTGTATTTGTAAGATGAGAATTGAGGGCATTATCTCCTCCCTGTTATAAGCGAAGATGAAGCTATCAACCTCTCATTGTGGGAAAGCCAACAGCTTTGATTCATGGCCCCAGCAGCAGAGGCAGCTGGGGAAAAGAGATAGGTTTCATTTGATTTGAGATTAGTCTTGGATATGGATAATGGCATCCCATTTTGGACTGAGTTAAAGGGTGTCCTGGGGCCAGATGAATCTGCATTTCTTATGAGAATTCTTGAGGGGTAGCCTGACAGTAGCTATCAACTTCCAAATTTATATTTGGCCTTCAATCTACACCTATTATTAACAATGATAAAAATACTAACAGCTATCATTTAAGTAGTTATGTGCTAAGTGATTTCAACCCTGCGAGGAAACTGAAGGGGTGGACACTGAGAGAGATAGAGACAGAGAATTTTGTTACGATCCACTGGTAATAAGTAGAAAGGGAAGTTAGGCTGCACATGGTGGCACACTACTATAATCCCAACACTTGGGAGGCTGAGGCAAGATTATCACTGTAAGCCTGAGGCAAGCCTGGGCTAAATAGTGAGTCCAAGGCCAGCCTGAACTACATAAGACCCTTTCTCTCTCTCCAGTTCCAGTCTCGATACCCTCTCTGCCCTCACATGTCACTTCAGCTTCCCATATATTTGTTCAAATTTTTAATCTCTTGCATTTCTATTTGGAGCCCTTTTATGAACTGCAATTATTTTCTATGCTGCTTAGCTCTTCTAGGTTTTTTATTAATACCTTCTGTAGATTCACTGATGATATTATTTATTTGGCCCAATATCTTTTTATTTATATATTCTGTAAGCTTGCCAAATGCTTTATTGGTCTGTTTTGTTATCTCCCCTGATTTCATTTCAAATAATTCACATATGTGGCTTTTGATTTCTTCCCCTTCCCTGCCTCAAGGAGGAGCTTTGAGGGAGCTGAGAGTTTGGGGGGCATTTTGTTGGTTTCTCTTTACATGTTTCTATTTTGTTTGTTTTTGTTGAGGCTTGTGTGTTGGTTGCTGTGGCTACCTTTGTTTCTGGTATAGAGACCTCTTTAGCTAATGTCTACCATACAGCTAACTGGACACAGCTAACTATGTTTTTTGCCCTTGTCCTAAGTTCCAACCAGTTCTATTTACTTGAGATGGGAGTTTGAAGTGTAACTGCCCCAGTACCACTCAGTTTTCCAGGCATCAGCTAGACCCCAAGGCAATCCAGACAGTGACATTCCACAAAAACCAATTAATAGCAATATCTATATCACATTGGCTATCATAATAAAAACAGCATTAATTATAATATAAAATACAAACCAAATTTTGACAAACCCTAAGATCAAATAAATTTCCACCCTTAGCCATAGAAAAGAGATTTATAATTATAGTAGGAACACTAAACCAAAAATTAGCCTACTATTGACTTACTGTAAGTATCTACTAAACTAAACCACTTTGCCTCTACTAACAGTTGAACAGGGCTCAATAGCAGTAGTGTGAAGTTAACTATTTACATAGAGATTCACGGAGCTTAGTAATTATACTAGTAAAGGTTGAGGACTGGCAAAAAAATAAAATTTGAAGAGATGTAAGAAGGAGGAGAGAAAAGTAAGATGGGAGCCTTACTGAGAAGTAAAGAAAATTAATAGTGATAGAAAACACTCCAAAAAATGAGAAAAATGTAAACAGAGAGGCAAAACAAGCAAGGAAGATAAGAAGAAGAAGTTTAAATAGAAAAAACGAAGAGGAAAGAAATCAAAAGAGAGAAAGATAGAACGAAGAAAGAACCCCACCTCCTAAAAAATAATCTAATGAAAGAAATATATGGGTAATACAAGATAGAAAAAATTTTTTTTAATCTTTATTGGTACATTAAATATACACATCATGATTGCACTCCATAATGAGGATTTGTACCAGTATAAGACACAACTTAATTCTCATTTTTTCCCATAGCCCTACCCACCCTACCACCCCCCCATATACATAAAATTTGTTTCCTTACTTTTTGTTACAATCTCAACATTGTCCCCTTTCGATAGAAAAATTTTTAAAAGCTTGAGGCAAGGAAAAAATTCCCGTGTTACAAATGAGAGATTTCTTTCCAAGATCCACAGTCTTATGCTGGGGATTTAGCTCAAGTGATATCATGCCTATCTTGGAAGCCCAAGGGCCCTAGTTCAATCTCTGGTGCTGCAAAAAAAAAAAAAAAAAAAAAAAAAAAAAAATTGCAGTCTTGGGGTCCACTCAACTGTGCCTTTCTATGCAGAGCTTTAGGGTCTATTAATGGATCTTTGAGGTATCCTCGTTCTTCCACAGGCCCATTCCCTTGACCTGTTCTTTCAGACTGTGGTTACTGCTGAAACCCAGACATGTCTTTGCTTCCATTCACAGATGGGCAATACAGTCAGCTCTCTGGTCTCTGTTGAATATAAGCTGCAGTACAACGATTGGAGTAGACCATTGCAGTTAATGTCCACACTGTGGAGTCTGGTTGCTCCCTTCTTTACCCTGACATTGCTACTTGTCCAGGATCAAGTTGGTTGGTTATTCCTTGTCTCTTACCTTATGCTATGGAGAAGCAAAAGATAGAGCCAGCTTGGGCCAGGGATGTAGCTCAGTGGTGGCATGCCTACCTGGCTAGCACAAGGTCCTGAGCTCAATCCCTGGTACTGATAAAAAAAAAAAAGAGCCAGCTTGGAATTTGTGGGCGGTCACACCCTTGTGTCAGGGGCACTGTCCTTGTGGCATGGGCCTGCTTGTTCATAGTGTGGGAGGTGCCCATCCTCTGGCATGTGTCTACTTGCTCATATGGAGGAGGAGTGCCACTCATCTGGTGCGAACATGCCCACGCTGTAGAGAAGGGGTATTGCTCTCTCCTCTAATCTCAGTATCTCCTCACTGGTGTGGCCATAGAATTCAGATCTTATACACTTTCCCTTCTCTACGCTCATGCTGTGTGATCTCAACTCCTTTCATGGCTTTAATTATCCCATGTATGTTGAAAAATTCCAAATTTATATCTGAGCCTCTGATTTCTCCTGTGTATAGCTATGCAAGTGTCTGTTCAACACATCCTTTTGGATATCTGTTCAGAATCTTTACAATAATCCTTTTGCTGTGGTTTGGATATTCGTGTTCCTCCAAAATTCATATACCTGTACTGAAATCTACTGTTGGTGAAACCAACAAAATGCCCCCCAAACTCTCAGCTCCCTCAAAGCTCCTCCTTGAGGCAGTGAAGGGGAAGAAATCAAAAGCCACATATGTGAATTATTTGAAATGAAATCAGGGGAGATAACAAAACAGACCAATAAAGCATTTGGCAAGCTTACAGAATATATAAATAAAAAGATATTGGGCCAAATAAATAATATCATCAGTGAATCTACAGAAGGTATTAATAAAAACCTAGAAGAGCTAAGCAGCATAGAAAATAATTGCAGTTCATAAAAGGGCTCCAAATAGAAATGCAAGAGATTAAAAATTTGAACAAATATATGGGAAGCTGAAGTGACATGTGAGGGCAGAGAGGGTATCGAGACTGGAACACAAGGTTGTTTTCAGTGACTAATTAATGAAAGATATCTTGAAAACAGAAAGAGAACATGAAAAACTTGATCTAACTATTCCTAGGTAACACAAAAGACTAAGTATAATAGAATTTCATGGGAAAACTTGGTAGGCTGAGGCAAGAGGATTGCTGTGAGTTCAGGCCACCTTAGATTACATAGTGGCTTCCATGCCAGCCTAATAGTGAGACCCTGTTGCAAAAGACAGAAGGAAGAAGAAGAAGAAGAATGAGAATGAGAAGAAGAAGAAGAAGAAGGAGGAGGAGGAGGAGGAGGAGGAGGAGGAGGAGGAGGAGCAGGAGCAGGAAGAGGAGGAGCAGGAAGAGGAGGAGGAGGATAGGAAGAGATGCAAATAAATACATGAAATACCAATAATACATGAAAAAAAATTAATATATCTGGTCGTTAGAGTAATGCAAACTAAAACAATGAGATTTCATTCTATCACAAAAAGAATGACCGTCATAAAGAAATAAATAACAAATGCTGGTGAGCCTACAAGGAAAAAGGAACCCTTCTACAGTGTTGGTTGGATTGTACACTAGCATAACCACCATGAAAATCAATACGGAGATTACTCAAAAAGCTGAAGCTAGAAATTCTATTTGACCTAGCTATTATCCTTTTAGGTTTCTTCCCAAAATAGTTAAAGATGCCATATTACAGTAATATATGCATACTAACAATTTAAAATAGCTAAATCTTGGAAGCATCCAATATGTTCCCTCAAAAACTGAATGGATAGAGAAAATCTGGTTCTTGCACACAGTGGAGTACTACTCTGCCACAAAAAGATAAACTAGAATCGTTAGTGGGAAGAAGGATGCACCTAGAAACCATAATGTTGAGTGAAATAAGTCAGACACACAAGCTTAAATAGTGCATGTCTCTTACATTCGAAACTCGAAGTATAAATAAAGAGCAAAATAAAAGATAGTTTATAGGAAGGAGGGAGATAGATCTTTCTCAAAGGGGAAAGGACCAAAAGCTGGAGGAAGGCAGGAGAGAGAGGAGGGGAAGGAGATGAAAAATAGAGTTAAAATATCTTATACACAAAAACCAACTCCACACAAAGAATGTAAACTTTTTGAGCTACACACTCGTACTGATAAAAAGTACATTGAAATTGTAAGGAGGGAAGTGAAAGGGCATGAATAAAGGAATTAATGTGAATTATGCACATGTATCCACTCCCCATATGGGATGTAGACATTATGTACTAAGCATGTGTATTAATAAAGAAAATAATCTGGAAAAAAAGGGGGAGTGGAAAAAAGAATGAGATCAGCCAGATATAGTGGAACACACTTGGAAACTAGTGTTTAGGAGGCTGAGGTAGAAGGATCACAGTTTGAGGCCACCCTGGGCTACACAAGGACTTTGTATCTCAGTACAACAAAAACTAAATAGTTTAATTCGAACCCTGGTTAGCACTTGTCACTGTGCCAAGTGTGGTGACTCACGCCCACCAGCAAGCAGGACCACATACCACAGTGCTGGGCGTGGTGGCTCACGCCTGTAATCCCAGCACTTGGGAGGCAGAGGCAGGAAGATTGCTATGATGTGAGTTTGAGGCTGGCCTGGGCTACATAGTGAGCTCAGGGCCAGCCTGAATTACAAAGAGAGACCCTGTCTCAACAAAACAAAACAACAACAACAAAACCTTATTAATTAGATTTTAAAAGAATGCTAAGAGCGGTCAACAAAGAACATGCAGACAGAGCAGCCAGCCAGTGGGTTAGCTGGTGAGGAAATGGTATCCTAAAAGCCAAGCGGAGAAAGTGTTCCAAGGAAGGACAGTTCCCTTGTTTAGAATACTGCTGAAATATCCAACACAATGATGACTAAGAACTGACCATTTGGTTTGAAAACACAGAGATTCACTTGAGGCCTCGAGAGGCACTGTTTTGGGTATCATGATAGAAACAAAGCCTGATTAGAGAGAACTGAAGAAAGAGAGAGCAGCCTTTTCAGGAAACATTGCTGTAACATGAGGAAGAGAAATGATCAGAGGCTAGATGGGGTTATAGAATGAATGAGGGCCTTTATTTTAAAGACAGTAGATACTATTACATGTACAGAGGAAGAAAATTATTGATGCAAGATAGAGCTGGGAATTTGTGGAGTGTTTTTCTTTTTCATTTCCTTTTTTATTTTTCAGTGTTGGGGATGGAACCCAGGCTCTGGCATAAGCTACACACACACTGTACCACTGAGCTACATCCCCATCCTGGAGCTTTGTTCTTAAGAAGATGAGACATGATGGGATTAAGGGTCTGAGATGAGCTAGCAAACAAAGGAGCCAAGATTTGAAGCGACTGTCATTTTGCCGTGTACTACGGTGCACTGCCACAGTAGCAGCTAATTGAGAGACTGGGCCAGGAGGATCGTCGGAAGCCATGAGTGTGAGGTGAGCTTGGGAAACATAATGAGATCCTGTCTCAAAAAAAGCAACAAAGAACAAATCTCTCTTCAAAGCCTTTTACTCTCAAATTGCTGCGCTACAGAGCTAGTCAGACAATACCCGGTAAGAAGCTCCGGGCTCATGGCTCCCTCCTCCCCATCGCATATTCAAGCAACCGCGTATTTGTGATTCAGGCCACTGTTCCTATTTGCCTTTTGATTGAGAGAAGAATTGAATCTATAAAACATGATTCCAGCTTATCTTCTGATTCCCTAAAAGCTCTCCCTTCCCCCTTCTGATTTCAATTGTCACTATAGAAAGTGGGCTCAGCGGGGGAGGCCAGTAACTGCTTGGGCGGTTTTTGTAATACTGGTCTAATGAGTACAGATGGGTCAGTAAAAGATGTTGGAAGGATGTCAGAAGGAAACAGGAAGTGAAAACCAGGCTTGTCCTGTTTACTGCTAAATACCTGGCTTCTTTGCCCACAGATGTGAGCTATAGCAAACCGTTTCTGCCCAGCCCACCCTCTGTCTGCACAAACACACATTTCAGTGTGAAGCTGTGTCTGAATTTTTACCTCAGCAAGAAGAACTGCAAGTCACAGTTTTTTCTGCAATAAATCTAAGTGATTCCTCTTGTCCTCTTCGTATGTTTACAGGGCCTTGTGATCAATGCAACACTCAGCATGTGCTTCTAGGAAGCACCTTGGCCGGCCTCCATTACAAATGCCATATAGTAAGAGAGCTTACATAGAACAAGTGGAGCTCAGTATTGTGTTATTCATTTCTTAATCTAATTCACTGCCTTAGATACTGGAAATGAGAATTAGTCAAAGTCTAATCTCTCCAGGGATGTTTTTCTTTCCAACCAAGCCTGGTCTCTCTCCTATAGAAAAAAGGATGAAATGCTGTTTTAAAATGCTTGAGATGATGTGTCAAGAAAGGAAAAGAGAGACCAATAGAGTCAGGAGAGGCCCAGAGGTTGCAAAGGATCCAAGAATGTTGATAAATCCTTCTTTCTAAAATCAACATTTTGGTTAGCTTTCATTTTTTAAATAGTGAAAAGGAGCAACAATTTAGTGATTGCCGTGGACCCAATTAAGAAAACCACATTGAGGCTGGGCCGGGAATTTATCTCAGCAGTTCCAGCTCATATCTTGCAAGTGCAAGGACTTGGGTTCATTCTCTGGTAACCACATACAGCAATGCCAGGCATGGAGACTCATGTCCACCTGCAAACAATACCACATACTACAGTGCTGGACGTGGTGGCTCACACCTATAATCTCAGCACTCGGGAGGCAGAGGCAGGAGGATTGCTGAGCTCGAGGCTGAGTTCAGGACCAGCCTGAACTACAAAATGAAACCCTGTCTCAAAAAAAGAAAAAAAAGAAGAAAGAAAGAAAGAAAGAAAGAAAGGAAAAAGGGAAACACATTGAATGTCAAAATAGGTAAATGAGACTCAGTACTGTGAGCCTGGAGTGTGGCTCAGTGGTCAAGTGCTTGACAAACACACATAAGGTTTGAGTTACAGCAGCAAGAGAAAGACAGAATTGGGATAATAAGCAGTACCATGAAAAATGTTTCTGTCTTCCCTCTGTACTTTGTTGTTTTGTTTCTCTTCTTTCTTTTATTTTAAAATAATTTAAATTTATCAGGGTACAGATTCTGCCCTCAGAACCAGAGATTTTTCAGCCTTTAAATTTCAGATACAGTTATCCATTGGTCTCTTTCGCTTAGAAAACTCAAAGTAAATAAGATCTTCTATCTGTTTGAAGTTCTTTATTTTGAAGTAATTATAAATTCACATGCAATTTGAAGAAATGCTACAGAGAGATCCCACACACCTTTACCCAGCTGTGTTTACCTTTGAATTCTAATGAAGAGTTCGTTACCATAGATTTCTCACTCTTCATGAACATGATTAAGTTCCTATGATGGTGCACAGTCTCTGAAGAACCAGGAAATGTCATGGGCAACAGGCCGCCAAAGATACTCCATTCCAAAGGAGAAAATGAAAAACCTCCATCTGAGTCTCATGCAATCACTGCGGCTCGTTATTCACCTGCCTTGATGACAAACTGCACCTTTCTACATAGAGTTCTGCAAATGGTTGTAAGCTAGATTAAAGGAAATATCAAATATGGGAAGAAATGGAAGCTATAATTGTGCTGTGAACTGAACATATCATGAGTTGTGTGGGTCATATACACATCACACCGTGTATCCCTTACAGGGGAAGGAGGGCATCTGGAGATGAAATCTGGAAGAAGGAACAGATGGAGGGTTGATGAAGAGAACAGGTGGAGGAAGGCGGCAGGAAGTAGCCCTGAAGTTGAGCCTCTGCCTCAAAGAATAGCGCAAAGTGGAGGAGGTGCTGGAAAGGGGCTTGGATGCATGGAGATGAACCAAGAATGAATATAAAATGTTCATTTTTGGAGTCCCTGGTGAATATACATGATTAGCGTGTTAGGGTCTAATCCAAGGGCAAAATGGAGACTCTTGTCTCCTAATTCTTCTATTCTGCTTCTGTTTCCTTAGAAACAAATCCATCAATATCTGGAGAATCGCATCCAAGAAAGATATATTCTGAAGATATTCAATCCCTAAGTGCTTTGAAAGCAGATGCTATCTATGCCACATGAGTCCCAGAAAATAGCTAAATGACTTCCTAATTTAACAGTCAGTAAAAAAAAAAAAAAAAATTACCCATCTTTCATAGTAGGAGAAGGTATAACCACCACGTACTGAGTACTTAGACAATACAAATAAGGAGACCAAGATCTTGTACTTAGAGCCCCTATGGCTTTTCGCTTCTCTACTCCCAGCCCCCAAGAGTAGAGATGCACTCCTATCCACAAACTAGCCCAGCACACCTAATAAGTGACCTGGCCTGAATGAGCCAAAAGCCTATGAGATTCCGGACAAGAGGCAGTGGTGTGAAGTTAGCTGGTCAGGGTTTCAATTTAGCCAGATCAGACCTAAGAATGTGTGGAGTGTGTGTGTGTGTGTGTGTGTGTGTGTGTGTGTGTGTGTGTGTGTGTGTGTGT
>PVIR01001783.1:0-72346 GCA_004026965.1 Petromus typicus
CCTGCAGCTGTTACACAAAAGGGAACCCACTTGGAATTTAATGATACATTACATCACAGCTGTTTATCTGCAAGGTAGCTTTTCCTACATAGATAATAAACTCCCTGCAGGCTACAAGTGATTGGTAAATGTTTGCAAAATAGACAAAAGAAATAAAAATAGCCACTGAGGTTGTCCACGTTTTTCCAAACCTGAGAGGATGAGCAGAAATCTTTTCTCTCTTAAGCCTCGGTAAATGAAATACCTTGAGTTATTTGTGTATATTCTTTTGTTGTATGGGGTGGTCCTAATTTTCTATTTGGATGCCTGGAATCCTCCACCACTTATCAACTCAACAGAATCAGCCAGGACTAATGCTCAGAAGAGTGCCTTGCATCAACATGCAAAACACCTCCTTTCATGGTTCCAGTCTTACCCTCCCCCAGAAAAAATGAAGGCCATCTCTCTCCTAATTCTGAGCGTTGCAGAGAATAATCTCAGTTGTGAGCCAGCCTTAGCCTCTGATACTCACTGATCTGAAAAGCACCAATCCTGGGAGAGGCTGAGCCATGGAAAATATCCTCCATTTAGCATAATTCTGAAGGTCAACACATGACATGCTGGAGAGTCTGGACACAGCCATGATGGAGACCAAATTGACTTTTCCATTTGAGGTAAGATAGCAAGGTCAAGCAGAAAGAGTCTAGCACTGCTGCAGGTCCACCGCACGCAAAGAATTCCAAACACTGGGTTAATGGAATGCTAGACTTCTAAGTTGAACTTCACACCAAAAGAAGAGCCATGAACTGAGAAACTCTGAGGGATGTCCTGCCTCCCACGAAGAGGGTCAACTGACTGTACAGATAGTGAGAAGAGTGGAGACAGAAGGCTATGTGCTTTCATGTCGGTGATGTTGGAAGCAACTACAGCAACACTAAAACAGTTGGTCCAGAGCCAGATTCCAGAAGGTTAAGAATATTCTTTTGAAAATCTCAGACAAGATGGGAAAGTAGGTCATGGTGCCTGAAATAAATGCCATAGTAATGGAATAATAGTGTCATTTTGCTTATTTCTATTTTTAGGTTAAAGGAATCTAAACAAATGTATTATCTGAAAAAGGGAGAAACTTAAAACACAGGAAAGAAAGAGATAAAGAAACACAGCTGAATATGATATGAAAAGGTGAGGTCAACACCAGTCATAGGTGGGGTTAGTAATAAATACTTATCAAGCACTTATGATGTGCCAGATATTGTCGTACATACTGGTAATGTACAACACAGACAAGCACAGCCCTTACCTACTGACATTTACAGTCCAGTCAGTTTATTCATTCTCTTTGGTTGTAGATAACAGAAACCTGATGATATTAAGAAAAAAAGAAAACTGACCATCGCATGTAATGGGAAAAATTAAAAACTCAGACTCTGCCACCACCAAATAGTCAATAAAATATCATCAGGATTTTTTTCTGTTCCTCTCCCTCTTTCTCTGCTTGTACCTCCCTCTTCTTCTTTTTCTTATTCTCTCTTCCCTTTCTTTCAATTTCACTTTCCTCTTGCTGGCTTCATCCTTAAGCAATCTGTATGGATACGGTAACAGAGAGGTTGCTTATGCCTCCACCATCACACGGTCCTGAGGCCACAGAGTCAACATACCTTTCAGGAGCACAGGTGAGAGTCTGGACTGACTTTGATTGGCCCAGGTTTCAGTTATGTATCCATTCTGACACAATAACTAGCTGATGGAATGGAATGCTTTGATTGGTCAAGACAAATCCCATGTCCACCTCTGGAGCAGAAGATGATGGTTCATGCCAATTCAACACCCAGACTAAGAATGGATGAAGATGTTTCCCAAAAAAGCACCTTAGGTTACTTAAACAGAAGAAAACATACTAGAGAGACAAAAAAGAACCTGGTTCCATTATAGAGGGATGACCTCTGAATATAAGGAAGTGGCTTTTATGTCTTTGTGCTGAATGGGAGAGGAAAGAAGAATGCCAAAGTGGACAATTTGAAGACACAGGAATGAAGATTAAGCCAAGCACAATGGGGTCTGCAGAGTAGAGGTCAGTGCATGTGAAGAGGGGAAGATTAGGAGTCCTGAGGGAAATGGTTAAAGTTTGGAAGAGCAGCTGATGCAATTAGAAGGAGCTGCCCAATTACAAGAGAATTTTAAGGATTTTGAAAACCATGAATTTGTCATCATCCTAATCCACACAGTTGTATAATTTTCTCCATGGATTCAGCCCTGAATAATTACACCCATGACCATTTTTGTTGAAAGGACACAGTAGGGAATCCAATTTTTCTGTCCATTTTGGGTCCCTCAAAAGAGGTAATGAAAAGGGACAGAGGGTGTGGCTCTATGACACAGGGTTCAGGGGACACAACCCTGTACATCTCAGGAACCCAACCCTGGAAACAGGAAGTTCACAGAGACATGAGAATGCCCATAACCTGGAGTTTGCCTGGTCCTTGGTGCCTAAAAGATGAAAATGTGCAGTTGCACCTCTGGCTAGAAATGAGCAAATCATACATGGGTCTGTCTTTTACTTTTTACTCTACCTATTTGCTAGCACCAGAACTGAATTTTGCTCCTACTGAATATCCAACACATTAGGTTTTATATCTTATTTAACCTTGTATCACACTGATTGTCCTGATTTTATAGAAGAAGATATCAAAGCTTAAGATGCTGATAAACTTGCCCAACATGACAGCCATCAAGGACAGGGGCTGGAGTCTATGAAAGTCATAGGTTCGTCATATGACCTTCTTTCACTCATAATGAAACATCTTAAGACACTGTTCTGTTCTAGAATTAACACCATCCCCTAAACTAGGATCCAAAGATTCCTGGAAGACCTCAAACTTATTGTCAAGGTCCATGAGTATATTTCCCTCTCTTAAAGAGCTTGTACTTGTTTTTGAGAGAGGTTGAACAGTAGTTCAACAGGTTGGACTTTTGAGATGTCCACATCTACTGTAGGTAAGTGTAAAAAGGAGCTATGGGGCAAGTACTGAGCTTGCTGTGATGGGGTCACAAAGAATAGCTAGCGAGCTGAAGCAATGGCTTTGCCAGGGGTAGGCTGAGCAGCAGTGAAGGTGCCACGTGGAAAAGGTCAAGGACAATAATCATTACAGCAGAGAAAACTTCATTAATCTTTAAAGGGCAAGAGGTAAGGGTCTCTAAATTTCAATGCAACCCTGGAGAAGCTCAGACTAAACTCTACTATAGTATCATCCAGTCCCATGCTTAACCCCAGGCCAAGGAGGACCTGGAAAAGGGACAGTTAGTCGGTGCTGCACAGAGCATTATATTTAAAAACACCTTTAAGAAATCATATTTACTCCTACCATGAGCCCTTCCAGGGAGGCATTATTAAGTCAGTTTTGTAGGGGAAGAGGCTGAGCTCAGAACACTATGTTCACACAGTAATAGAACAGGGTCAGAAAGCAATGTTAGGACCTTCTGGTCAGAAGACTTCCAGTGGGCCCACTGAAGCACATTTCCCAGCAGACCCAGAAGAGAGTAGTGTGGAGGTCATTTGCTGTCTTCTTGAATTAATTCACTTAATATACTTCCAAACCAATGTGCTATTTCTCCTTTTATGAAAAAGATGAGTCAACACATGTCTTATAAAGGAATATGTTTTGATGAAAAATTGTACTCTGAGACAAAGGGCTTGAGGCCTCTCATTCAAGTGATGGGAAATTTTCTCTAGAATCCTACAACTAAGTGAGGCCTCCCTTAAATAAAGCCAAATGTATCATTATTCACTTCCATGGCCAAAGAAAGCACAGGTAACAGAAAACACTACAAGAATTGAACAGTGAAGGCCACAATGCACACACCCATCATTTGGTCTATCCCATCACATTTTGTGTTCGAGACAACTCTTAGTGCCTGTCAAAGAAAGAGATGGTGAACCAGAAGTTTAAAGAATAACTCAAAGACTTGTGCAGACAGCTTCAAAAAAAAATTACAAATGGACAACAGGCACATGAAGAGAAGTTTAACATCACTAGTCATCAGAGAAATAAAAATCAAAACCACAAAGTGATGCTACTGCATACTTGATGGGATGATGACTACATTAAAACACACAACAATTTTAAAATGGAAAGCAAAACCTAGTAAGTAGTAAATGTTGGCAAAGATATGCAGAAACTAGAATATTGTGCAATGTTGGTAGTAACACAAAATGGTGAATCTGGTGAGGAGAGTAGCATAGAAGTTTCTTAAAAAGTTAAAAATAGAATTAATATATACATTTACCAGGAATTCCACTTCTGGGCTTATACATGAAAGAATTGAAAGCAGGGACTCAAACACATATTTCTACACCTATATTTATGGCACCATCATTCACAGTTGCCAAAAGGGGTAAACAAGCTGTGCCTACAGACAAATGAAGAGGTAGATGAAGTGTGGTAAGTGCATAGCAGTATATATTCAGACTTAAAAAGGAAGAGAACTCAGATGCAAGTTACAACCTTGAATTATGAACTCTGAAAATATTATAGCAGGTGAAAAAAGGTTTTAAGGACAGGCGCTCCATAATTCCACTTGCATGATGACCTAGAGTCATCAAATTTATAGACACAGAAATCAGACTGGTAGCTGTCTCCGGCCCCAGGACAAGAGAATAGATCATTGTTTAATGTGCAGGCAGCATCATGTTGGGACAATGACAAAGTTCTGAAGGTGGAAGTGGTGTCAGTTGCATAAAAATGTCCTACTTCATGCCACTGAACTGGATACAAATATACCTAAACCTCAAAAATCAATTGAAAGAGTGAAAGAAAAATATCAAGGACTTATGACATTATAGCTACAGAAAACTGAGTAACAAGGGGCTTATACAAGATATGCTTGAAAAATAAAATATATGATTAAATTTTAGAAAACACAGGGGAATCTGAGTCAACATTACCAGGAGCTCAAGGCCAGCTTGGGCTCGTAAGTGAGTTCAAGGATACCCTGAACTACATAGCAAGACCCTTTCTCAACAAATCAATCAAAACAAACCATCTTAATGATGCATTGCCAAGAACAATGCTATAAGAGAATTTAAAACAAAGATGAGTATTTGGAGGATGACTAATGGCAATGCATTTTTTTAAGGTAGTAAGATGTTTTATTCAAACATTCACTGTATTTTTAACCACCCTTCCTTGATAAAATATGTATGGAAATTTCTATAATACAAAAACATTGTAATTTGCTTCCATCTGTATTCATTGCATCTGGTACCACGAAACCTCTGACTTTTCCTCAAAGTCAAAATGAATATACAACGTAAATGTTTTTAATTGGCTCAGGACACCAAGACAGTTCAGTACAGCACAACTAAAGCCATTCATAAAAGAGGAACTCCAGAACTGCTTCAGAAAGTGACAAAGCAAGGTGTAGTATTTCAAAGTGAATTCACGGCAGCATGTCTTTTTATCATAACATTTTTTATAATTTATACATTCTTCATAGCTGTCAGTCATACCATATATGAGCCCCATCCAAGCACCTTACATGCCATCCAAGAAACTCACAGGCTGTAGAATCCTAGGAAGACTAAAGGGACCAGGGGTTACAAGGGACAAAGCTTGGGGCCTCTGATGTTGTTCTGGGAATGAGAGGTTGCCAAAAAGGCTCACAGGACTGGAGCCTGGCCAGATAAGCACCGGTTCTCTGAAGGACACTTTAATGTCTTTGTATTCATGTCATAAAGAGATCTCATACCGATGAGACCTCCTCATACTTTCTGAGCAAAGACTAATTCCCTTCACAGGAGTATTCTGCTTGGGCTTCACTGATCCGGCATTAACTCCAGTTTGTCACATCTGTATGGTCACACCTAGGACCCAGGTAGCTTAGAAAGTCAGTAACTCTTCCAACAGAGCAAAAAACACAGAAGATAGATGAGATCTCCCTGAAACACTGGGGGAAGAACTTTGTTAGAAAGATCTGGGGTCTACAGGGCAGCTCGGTTACCAACACTGTTTGGTAACACTGTTTGTTTGAAACAAGCACCAGGGCCAAGAACAGGAAACAAAACAGATAGAGGATTTGGAAGGAGGAAGAAACCCAATGGTCAGGATACAGTTATTACGGTGGTGGAATTAACAAGCTGATAAACTGGTGCGAGAAGATAAGAGTTAAACAAGAGGAAGTAGTGTCAGAAAGAGGTGCTGGAGCTGGAGCTTTTATGGCTGTTTCCATCTGCACCGTCAGAATCACACGGCTCCAGCTTGAGGATGCCAGCCATGGTGGGTGTGGGGGGCGTCCTCTTTGGGGTTGTCAGTATCTCTAAGGAGGGAGAGAATATCACGGATTTCACAGATCCCACTTTGAAATACATTTGTGAAATTTTAGTTCTCTGAAAACCTCTTGATGCTATTTCACTAATAAACCAATTTTGCAATAAATATAGGTATAATCATAAAATCATAAAGATAATTATAAAGACTAAACAAGGATAAATTACTCAGATAGAAAACTTTTACTAAAGTTTGCTAAATTAACATTTTCATGTCATAATTCTAATGTCCAATAAGCCTTAACCATTTAGAGCCTGAAAGGTTCCCATGATTTTTTGCTTTTTTTTTTTTTTTTTTAATACCAGGAATCGAACTCTGGACCTTGTGCTTAGGAGGCAGGCACAGAGCCACTGAGATAAATCCCCAACCCAGTTTCCATGTTTATTGCAGGTAAGTGAACTTCAAACTGAAAGCTGAATTTGTCTAGAGACTGACTTCCTTTTGGCCCTAAGCTGATTTCCCATGGTTGGCCTGGTAATAGAATTTGTGGCAGTAGTGTACTATCATGTCATATAAATCTTCATGTATTTAACATTTGACTTTATTACTGTGGGTCCTCTGGGATGAGGATTAGTTTCCAGTTTGGCAGTCTTTCCATGCTTTTTGCCATCCTTATTCCTTTTGTATGAAGTCGTCTGTTTTTATGACATTAGTACAAATAAGCACAATGATTGACACCCAGCCACCTCATTACTTCTAAACCCTGATGAGAGGGTCTATCTTTTCTTTATTTCATTTAATATAGTTTATGGAATAGAAAAATTTAAAAATAAAACACATTTTGTGTTAAAATTACTTGAAAAAGACACCATAATCAATGAGTTCTAATTAAATGCTAATATCGGAAACTCAAAACACAAACCAAAAATTCTATTAAGTCTGATAGGCTGTGCACATCAGAGAATTATATTTCAGAAGAATCATGATTTAACTCTAACTTAGGACTTCCTCCAATTCTGAGCTGCTTCATTAACCTATACAACCAATATCAAAGGAAATCAGAATGGAACCTATTCTACTAAAGTTAGAAGACTGCTAGATAAATCAAGATAAGAATATGAAACTACTTCTATGGTTTCATAGTCCCTGAATTTGTGTGTTAGAAACTTTATCCTCAAAGCCATGTGTTAATAGTATTTGAAGGAGAGTCCTTTGGAAAGTAAGTGAGTAAATCTATTCATGGACTAATAGTAATTGTTCAAGGAACTGCTAGCTCCATCAGGAAACTGAGCTTTCTTTGTCATACGTTTGTTCTTCTTTCTCCATGTTTTTTCCTGTCCTATCCTGTGGCTTTGAATGCAGTTTCCACTCACAAGGTCCTCACCAAATGTGGCTTCTCAACTATCTCCCAGATTCCAGAACAATGAACTGAAAAATCTTCATGCTTTACAAATTACCTGGGCTGTGGTCTTAAATTATGGCAACAGAAAACGGACTGACTGGTGTGGTATATGCTCTCATATATCAGTGAAGGTATGGGCATGAGAACTGATTGAACAGCTAATATATGCTGAGGACTTCACTCAGATGGGAATGGTGAAGTGGAGATGAGGAAGTAGCTAGTGGGAGGAAAACAATGTCCAGGCAATAGAGCTGACTACTCAGCTGGGCCAAGGATGGTGCCAGTTGTTCCTTGCATTCAAAATTGCCTCTAACGGCGGAGCCATTACTCACTTCCCACCTTCTCCAGTTTCAAGAAGCTCTGTTGCTTGGAAACTCACCTTAAATGTGAAGTAGGAGCACTGCAAACAAACTATCATAACACACTATGCCTTTTTTTTCTTTACCTTGATTGCATTTGAAAGTGAAAGTCTACTTTTCAGCCTCCTCTTAAGCTTTCTTGGGGAAACTCTAGGCAGCTGCGGAAAGGATGCGACATTTCTCCTGCGTCTGTAGAAATTTGTTTTTTCACACTCTGGTCTACAAAAAGGCTGGAGTCTAGAGTTGGTCTTCTCTGGGATGATGAAGAGCCACAGAGGATACTATACACAACTGCTGTTTCTTTTATCTCTTAGATTCTGGCCAAAACCTAAAACATGGGAACTTTTTAAAAATTTGAGTTTTACATAAAGATATTACCAGCCTCTGTTCCCAGACTAAATTATCTGTTGTTATGGGAATCTTTCCTAAGAAAAAGGCATATCAATCTGGCACCTTCATGGATCCACTCCCTCTTTTCCTTACCAAGGATAAGAGCTATGTGGTAGAGCTGCCTTTGTAATTGTCCTGCACCGGAAAAGCCATCTGGCTAATGCAGGATGCTTTCCTTTGACAAGAAAATGAACAGTTTGTTATTTTTTAAGTGAATGAAAGTAATTCCTCACATTTCTTTCAGAAATAGCAAAAACAGGAAAAGTGTTCTAGAAAAATGATTGCAAATACGGCCAATATGTGCAAGTGACTGTATATTTATCAAGAAGAGAGATTTGGCCCTTTCTTCACACCACTGCCTATGCAGTCTGTGACCTTGATCCTGTTTCATTTCTTTGCTAGCTCTCCTACATCAGATTATTAACCATCCCTCGACCCAACCCTGAGGGAACATGTGCCCAATTCTAGAAAGCACATCAGAGCTGGCTTCCAGTGGCAAGCACAAGGTATATAGTGAGGAACTGAGCTTGAAAACTTTGATCACTTACTGTCTGTCTAACCCTGAGCAATGCTTTTGACCCTCCTTAACCCCATGCTCTCATCTGTGTGACAGGGAGAGCACTGTACCTTCTGCAGTTTCTTTACCTACAAAAAGGAAATCATAACCCTACATGCCTAACTGGAGTAATGTGGCAACAAGGTGAAGTAAATGTATAAAAAGTATGAATCACAGAGGATGGTGTACAGCAGGTACTCAGTAAATACTTGTTAAAGGATAAAGATAATATGAATATGGTGTGGAGAAAATATCATCCAGCTTTGGCTGAGACAGGATGCCAACTCAAGATGAGAAGAGAGCTTCGCTTCTATACATTCACTTCACAAATGCTAAAATGTGGTCTGATGGGGTTTAAGTGACAGTGCTAATTGCTTAGCCCTGCATATCCAATAGTCCCATAGGCATGACACATTAAAATTAGGCATCTTGACTCTTGTTTATCCTCATGTCAACACTGCCCTTCTTTGTGTATCCTTTAACGTTACTTATGCCCCCTGCAGACTTGCCTCCTGAAGTCACTTCCACCCTCATCCTGACATTGCACCCATGGGAAATGTCCTAAGCCCACCGCCCTCACCACTACTTGACCACCACCACCCTTTATCAAGATTAGACTCCTCCTTCCTCTGCCATTTCAATTGTCTTTCTCCCTCTTCTCCTAGACCTCTGCTTCACTCATCACATACCTTTGCCACATGCCTTTGACCTCTGTGGAAAGTAATTTGGTCATCTCACTCCCATGACTATGATATATTGCCCCTGCAATACTTCCATATCCATAAAAGGTTCACCTCCAAACTCCTTTGACAAGTGCACACACTGCACATGCTCTCAGCCCTCCTTCTCATGCTGTCTTCATTCTTGTCCATATTTCATGCCACTTTGTAAATACAAAATTATTGTAATAGAGTATAATCGGGGTACCTGGTCCCCTTCACATTATACTAGGATTGGTTTGTGTGACCCATAGAATGGCAGAGGGAAGAGTATGTCACTTCTGAGGTGAGGTTATAAATAACTGTGGCCTCTAACTTGGATATTCTGATTAATCATTCTGAAGGAAGCCAGCTGCCGTGGCATGTGAGTTGTCTGTGGACAGGCCCACATGAGGAGGACCTGAAGCCTCCACCAGCAATCACAGTACTGAACTTAGACCCTGCTTCTCAGGCTCCTTGAGCTTACTGCAGCACCAGTCAATGCTGTGATGGCTCAAAGAACAGAGAGGAAACCAGAGGCACTCAAAGGAAGCACAGAAGATGTAGCAGTGGCAGAGTAAATAGTAAGTAGTTCCCAGCATGTGCAAGGCCTCTGGTTTAATCCCCAGTCCTGCAAAAACAAAACAAAACAAAAACAAGAGTGAACAAGAGACAAGATCAAAAGAAGTTTTTAGGAAAGGACCTGATCATATATATCAGGGGACCTGGTAGTGTAGGTCAACTCTGTCCAATAGAAATACAATGCATGCCACAAATCTCTCAACCAGGTAAGTACTTTTACATTTTCTGGCAATTATATAAGAAAACAAAACAAGTAAAATTAATGTGAATATCAGAATCTGTGTATTCAATATATCCCAAAATTATAATGTGTATAATGAATATGAAAACTATTAATGAGATTTAACATTCTTACTTTCAAACTAAGTCTCTAAAACCCAACATCTAGTTTATATTTCAATTCTAATGGGCCACATCTCAAGTGCTATATTGTTGCCTATGGTCTGTGTTAACCACTGTGGACAGCAAAACTGTGCAGCTATTACGGGACTTTGTGAAGTCTATGGCTTTTTACTTTGAAGAAACACAGAGCCTGGGAGGGTTTTGAGTGGGACTATTTTGGTGTTTTGTTGAGGGACATCACAGGGTCGAATGATGACACAGGGAGAGCAGAGGGCAAACTCTGGTAGTGAGCAGGTAAGGGGTGGTGGAAGTCCCACCCTTATAGAAACAATGGAGGTAGAAGAAAGGTTGGAGGCAGAGCCAACAGGGATTTCTGACTGATGTAGTATGATGCTCACACTACAATTTCAGGGAATGCAAAGGATAATGAGTGAACACACCAATGAGGTCTGTGCCATTGTCATGGATAAAGCACAGCTTCAACTCTTTGAGGCCATGTCAATGATAAAGACTTGACATCAGTTAAAACACTGAAAATAGATTTGTATTCAGTAATTACTGACAGTAGAAGAAAGGCTGAGCTCTACTCAGATGTATGCAGAAGGAAAGGACCCTGACTCGGTGTTCAATAAAGAAAATGAATGAGTACTCTGGGGAAATGTTGTTGCTCAGCAGAGAAAGAGAAGTGAAAAATACTGTATTTGTCAGTATGAATGCAGTGAAGCCAACTGTGTCTGGTATCTAGCAGTATTAAAGTTAAGATTCTATGCATCAACAAAGACTAGAAGGAAAAAAGAATTAAACTATGGTATGTATACTTATCAGCTCCCATGATTTATGTAATCATTGTGCACTGCACACAAGTACAAATAAAAATTAAAATTAAAAAAAGAGCAGAGATTGGGAAATAGAAGCCATGCCCTTTTCTATGGCTGCATTTCAAAGAAACAGCTCTCACGTCCTTGAGAAAGACACTCCTGAATTGTAGGACATACACATGAAGGATGCATAAACGCAGCCCTTTTTAGTAAATGCTCTAAGAAAGGGAGGTAGGAGGATAAGCTTCCCCAGCCAAGAGCTTGGAAAAGGACTTGGTCCTCCATGGGATAAGGATCGGGCTGTTAGGAGCTGTGCTACCGCATGGTCATGTTCCAGAGTACAAAGCCTTGAAAATCATGGCTGTCCTGAGAGTTTCTGTAATTCTCAGACAAATGTAAGTGTAGGCAATCTGAGTTAACAGTCCTTTTGATTTGCTCTGAAATGACAAAGCTGTGCAGAGGTAGATCTTTCATGAAGGTAATGAAGTTTCAGCTTCCGAGTCCCTCACTTATCTGAGCCTCTTCTAATTTTCTCTATACTTAATTTCATTCTGATTTTCATTTCCTTAAGGAGGAAGTCCCCAAACCATAAAAGCTTCAAGACCAATAAAACTTGGAAGTCCCCTTCCTTAGGAAGGACATTCCATCTCAGACTTGTCCTGGAAATAAAAATAACTGACTTGGGTAAAAGTGGGGAGAGGCTGGGACACGCCTTTGTGATAAGCATAGCTGGCCAAGGCCAGTCATTTACTCAGCCTACACCTACCCAGCTGTGCTCTTTAGAAAGGTGAAGTTAAACAAAGAGGATTATACGAAGATTTATATGCTTATCCTTTCCAACCTGCTGATCATAAAATCGAATATGTTTTTCTAAGTACACTTTATTGTTCGCACAGTTTTAGATTTACAATGAAATTGTGCAGAAGACACAGGGATTTCTTATGTATTTCCTTTCCTCATGGAGACATTTTCAACATATCCTGTATTAAACACCTCCCACCAGAGTGGTACATTGGCTATAATTAATAGTTATACTGACACATCATTACTGCCCAAAGTCCGCAGTTTATATTGTGGTTTACTCTTGGTGTTACATATTCTATGGGTTTGGACAAATATGGATTTGTCCCACATTGACCCACAATTATAGCATCATATATAATAACTTCACTGCTGTAAACAGTTTCTGTGCTCCATCTATTCATCCCTGTCTTTCTCCTAACCTCAGCCAATCACTAATCTTTTTATTTACTCTATTCTTTTGCCTTTTCTAGCATGTCACATATTGGAATTATTACATATAAGGCATCTTAAGACAGCTTTATTTCACTTAGTACTATGCAAGTAGATTTTCTTTACATCTTCTCATGCCTTGATAACTCAATTGTCTTTTACCTTGAATGATATCCTACTGTCTGATTGTACCACAGTTTATTTATTCACTTACTGAAGAATATCTTGGTTGCTTCTAAGTTTTGGAAATTTTAAAAAAGAAGCTAAAAGCATCCAAGTGCACATTTAATGTGGACATAAGTTTTCAACTCCTTTGAGTAAATATGAAGGAATTGTGATTACAGGATTGCATGATGATGTCTGACAAACTGTATTTCAAAGTAACAGTACCACTTTGTACTCCCATCAGCAATGAATAGGAGTTTCTGCTACTCCACACATGTCAGTCAACTTTTCACTGCTGTGACAAAGTATCTGAGAAAATCAACTCAGTGATTACATCTTGCAAGCGTGAGGGCCCGGGTTCAATCCCCTGGTAACACATACAATACTGGGCATGGAGACTCTTGCCCAGCAGCAATCAGTACGTATACCACAGTGCCAGGCATGGTAGCTCACGCCTATAATCCCAGCACTCAAAGGCAAGAGGATTTCTGTGATGTGAGTTTGAGACTGAGCTCAGGGCAAGCCTGAACTACAAAGCGAGATCCTGTCTTTAAAAAAAAAATGTCTTCTCAAAATTAAAAAAACAATTTAAATGTTCTTCAAAAGTCTCATGTTCAGAATTTGGGCCTGGTGAGAAGTCAGATCAATAGGTACATGTCTTGGAAGGGTGCAATCTGGTGCCTTGTTCCAAGCCTCTGTGCAGTGATTGGCTTTCTTCCGCCATGCCTTGGGGCCAGCACCCTTGGACTGAACCCACAGAAACTCTGAGCCAAAATAAACTTCTCCTTCCTTCAAGATCAGGGTGTCAGCTATTTTGTCCCAGAGATGGGAAAACTGACTAATACATCAACTAAAAGGAGGGAAGATTAATTTTTCTCACAGTTTCAGAGATTTTAGTCCATGGTCCACTGGCTGTAATATTTCTTGCCTTGAGATGAGGCAGGACATCTTGGTTGTAAGGGTACAAGGAAACAAAGATACTTAACTCATATGGCAACCTAGAGAGACAGAGACAGAGACAGACAGACAGACAGACAGAAGGGAGGAAGGAAGGGAAGTAGAGGGGAGAAAGGAGAGAGGAGGAGAAACTAATGGTGGGTGTTATGGCTTATATCTATCTAGAATGTTCCCCAAGTCTCACATATTCAGAGGTAGGGCTTACAGAAAGTGATTGGACTCTGGGCACTAAAATCATCAGTGAACTACTCTACTGATGAGGTCAGTGATGAATGTGCTGTTAGGAGGTGGGGCCTGGTTGGAAGAGAGGGTTCCTGGGGTCATGACCTCGGAAGGGTGTGATCTTGACCCTGGCTCATTTTTCTCTCTCTGCTTTCTGGCTGCCCATGGGTTAAGCAGCCCTTGCCCACAGTCCTTTCTGCCTCACAGCCGGTGGCCCTGGGCTGAACCCTCTGAAACCATGAACTGAAGGAAACCTGGTCTCCACAAGTTATTTGTGTCAGACATATTGTCCTAATGATGGGAAAGTGACTGATACAAAGGGCTGCCTCTTCTGTGTTTCATTTCTTCTAGGTACCCAGACTTCTGGATGGTGCCACTCATATTCCAGATGGGTCTCCACCTCATTTTGTTGTCCCTTGTGCCAATCTTCTTTGGAAGCACCTTCACGGATGTACTCACCAGTGTGCTTTTCCAGTCCCCTAAGGATTTCTCAATTTAATCAAGTTGAAAATCAAAATTTATCATCATAACATTTTTTGCCACCATTTGGGGTTATTAATGTTCTGAATTTTGGACATTTTAGTAAGAATATAGTGGTATCTCAATAGCATTATAATTTTAACTTGTGTTCTCTTAAACTATTGTGTCAAGCATCTCTTCATACATTTGTTCGTTATCTATATAGCATCTTAGGTGAAGTGTCTGTTAGGGTCTTTGGATCCATTTTAATTGGATTGCTTTTATTGATATTCACTTGGGGCGTTTTTTGTTTTGTTTTTGTGTGTGTGTGTTTTTTTTTTTACTTAAAAATAGTAAAAAATTTATATTCCACAATTTGCTCAAATACTGGTTTTCTTACAAACTTTCTACAGGATGAAATTCTTCACATTGTGTCTTGACTATGTACTTATGGAATTTCAGGGAAATAGTTCTGTTTTTAATAGCTTAATCTGTACTAACGGGATGGCAGGTGGTCAGTCACATGCAGTCCATGTGGGATTCTAACATGATGTTCAGCGAGTTTTCTGATGTGGACCACCCCTTTGACGCTGAGGGTAGAGCATCTGTTGACAGAAGTGACTGTAGATTCGGATTACTGCTCTCTGCATCTTCCAGTTTTTCTGTGTTATCTTCCCAGTTAATGTGGAATCTTGTAACCCTGGGATTAGATGCCAAAATGTTCCTCTGAAGCTTAGAAAAGTCTGGTTTTACTGGAGGATTTTCACTTAATTCTGTCTCAGTATATTCATTATTTACATAATAGCCAACTCTAATAAATTCTTGACCTCGATAGGTGCAAGTAATTAACACAACGGTGACACCAACCGCATCTGCATCTGGAATGAGTCCTGGGTTGGGCGCATCAGCCTGAAATACAAACATATGCCTTTCTGCAGGAACAGGGCCCACCAAAACAGAGTCTAGAACTTGATCATATTCCTCACTTTCCGCAGAGTCCACGTAGATAATTTTCCACTCTAAGTCTTCGCTCAGGTCCTCGATGCACTCGAAGGTGATCTCGAACTGGAACGGGTTGTAGAAGGGGGACGGGTTATCCAGCACCACCACATTGTTCACCTGGACGTTGGCCATGGCGCGGACGGCGGGCCGGGAGCCGCCCGCGGCCCCACGCCGCCACCTTCGCCCTCGCCCTCCTCCTCGGCGGCCCTGAACTCAGCCTCCAACTCAGCAATCCTCCTGCCTCTGCCTTCTGAGTGCTGGAATTACAGGCATGGGTCACCACGCCCAGCACTGTGGTATGTGGTACTGATTGCTGGTAGGCGTGAGTTACCAGGCCCAGCATTGTTTCATGTGGTTACTGGGAATTGAACCCCGGACTTTGCACTTGCAAAGCAGGCTCCAAAACCACTGAGCTAAATCCCTGGCCCACTGGCATTCATTTTTGTTACACATAATTACATTCATTTTGGGTAATTGGACATATATATCTTGATTATTTTTTTAGATTTTCCATTCTTACTCTCCATTTCTCTTAATCTTTCCCATTTCCAAAACATTTACCTCTTTATTTCCTACCATCTCTCCTTTATTTTACTCTTTATCCATAATTTTTAGTTTCTCATAGAAGAAAAACCATATAATATTGACCTTCTGGGTGTGATTTATTTCATTTAACATTGTCTATTTCCCTACAATATACTTGAATTCATTATTTTTATAGCAGAATAATATTGAAATATTTTATATCAATGAATACTCAAACTATAATTTTTATCCACTTATCTGTTGATGGACATCTTGATTGTTTCCATTATTTATTTACCTACTGTAAATTGTGCTGCTATAAACAGGGCAGGCACGTATCACCAGAGTATTTTCTTAACTCTTCTGGGAAATTACCCAGGAAATGTATAGCTGTGTCAAATTGAATTTCTATTTTTAATTCTTTTGGGAATCTCCATATTGATTAGCATAGTGGATGTGCTACTTTACATTCTGACCAAAGATGCAGGAGGGCTTTTCTCTCAGCTTCTTGGAAATATCTGTTGTTTTTGTATTCTTGATGCTGATCATTCTTTCTAGAATAAGATGGGACCTCAGAGTTGTTTCAATTTGCATTTCCCTAAAGTTTAAAGATGCTGAACACTTTTTCCACACACTTACTCATTTTCTGCTTTTGAGTGTCTATTCATTTCATTTACCTATTTTTGATTGGGTTATTTGTTTTGTAGGGTTTTTTTTTTTTTTTAGTTCTTTATATATTTTAAGTATTAATCAGAGAAGTAGGTGGCAATTCTTTTTTGATTATCTAGCTTGCCTTACGACTTGTTTCTTTTTCTGTGTTAAAGTTTAATAAGTTAATATAATCCCACTCGCTGGTTCCTGGTATCATTTCTTGAGCTACTAGAGTTTTCTGTTCTGAAAATCCTTTTCTGTGCCTGTGTCTTTAAGTATTTCCTTATTTTATCTTCAAATTGTTTCAGTGTTTCTGTTTTACTATCTAGGTTTTAGATCTGTCTTGATTTTATTTTTAGTACAAAGTGAAAATGATGGACCAATTTCATTTTTCTCTACATAAATAACCAGTTTTCCCAGCACCATTTGTTAAATAAGAAGTCTTTAATACAGTGGTTTGTGTTATTGTTTTTAAGTTTTAAGTGTTCTTTGTATCTCTGGATAATGGTCTATTGCCTATGGTCAAATGTGTCATTTGTAAATATTTTGTCTCTGTCACATATTTTCTCATTCTTCTGAAATTGCTTTTCACAGAACAAAAGTTTTAATATTAATGAAGTCCAGCCTATCAATTACTCCTTTTTGGATTATATATTTGGTATTGAATCTAAAAACTCATTGCCATAGTCATAGTTATCTAGATGAATATCCTACATTATCTTATAGGAAGTTTACAGTTTTATGTTTTACATTTGGATATGTGATCCATTTTAAGTTAATTTTTGCTTTCTATTTCAGAAGGTTATTGATTACTTAACTTCTAAATAGATTCATCACTATTCAAATGGTCTATTTATTCTTTTGTACATTTTGACAGATTATATCTTTTGAAGAATAAATCCATTTTATCTAGGTTATTGTAATCTTTTTATCATCCTTTTTTTTTTTTTTTTTTTTTTTTTTTTTTTTTTTTTTTTTTTTTTTTTTTTTTTTTTTTTTTTGAGATAGGGTCTTACTTTGTAATTTAGGCTGGCTTGAGCTCACTATGTAGCCCAGGCAAGCCCTGAACTCACATCAATCCTCCTGCCTCTGTCTCCTGAGTGCTGAGATTACAGATGTAAGTCACCATGCCCAACATTATTGTATGTGGTTACTGGAGGTCACACTTGGGACCTTGTGCTTGCCAACCAGATGCTGGAACCACTGAGCTAAATCCCTGGCTCTCTTTTATCATCCTTTTAATAGTGATAAGATTCACAATAATACTTTTTTCTTTCACTTTTGATAGTAATGTGTCTCTTTTCTTACTTTTTTCTTAGCTTTGTTGGCAGTTTATTGATTTTATTGATCTTTTAGAAGAATCATCTCTTGGTTTAGCTGACTTTCTCTATTGATTTTGCTTTCAATTTCACTGACTTCTGCTCAATTTTTATTTCTTCAGTTTAACAAAGGTATGATGTAATTTGCTCTTCTTTTTCAAGGTTGTGTGTGTGTGTGTGTGTGTGTGTGTGGTACCACAGATCAAACTCACAACTTTTCACTGAGCTAAATCCCTAGCCCTTTTCTCCTTTTCTATTTGGAAACTTAGATGATTGATTATTCATCTTTCTTCACCTCTAATATACACATTTAATGCTATGAATTTCCCTCTAAACAGTGTTTTCTTTATAACCCACAAATTTCATTGATGTGTCTTCATTCTCATTTATTCCAATTAAAATAATTTTAAATTTTTGGGATGATTTCTTTAATCCATTTGTTATCCATTGATATCTTTCAACCACCTATTATTTTCTTGTAGTTTAATTTCATTGTGATTTGAAAAGAGAAAATATATTATTTCCATATTTACATAAGATTTCCATATTTACAGATACATATTAAATTTGTTAATATGTATCTGATGACCTGATATGTGATCTTTCTTACTGTTTCACATGAGCTTAAGAAGAACGTTGGGTGGTCTAGATCCTGTATATCCTGTTGGTGGGTAGTGATGTTGAGTTCAACAATGTGCCTCTTAGTTTTCTGCCTGCTGAGTCTATATTTGTCTGCTAGAGAGATATTGAAATTTCCAAATACAATTTGAGTTCATCTAATTTCTCTAGCAATTCTATCAGTTCTTGCTTCAAATATTGTGATGTTGTGTTGCTAAGTTCATGTATATTCATGGTTACATTTTCCTTATATAGTGGCTTTTTCTGTGCCTGATATTTTCCCTTGCTATGAAGTCAGTTTTGTGTAAAATTAATGTACTTATTACTACTTTCCTTGGGTTAGTATTTTCAGGGTATGTCTTTTTCTATTCATTTCACTATTATTTCCCTTGTACAGGGGACCAACTGGCCTGACATATAAACAAGTTGGATTATGAATTTTTAACTTACAACCAAAGTCTTGAGTATGACCTGAATGTGGGCCACTTGTGCTTTCAGATGGTCTCAGATACAGATTTAACTGTTAATGAATTCTGAAGGAACATTACAATATTCTTTCTTTTTTGGGGTTAACTGAGAAATCCTGGAGCAATATATCTCTAAGGTTATTAAGATCTTGGGCTGGGATATAGCTCAGTGGTTCTGGCACCTGCCTTGCAAGTGCAAAGCCAAGAGTTTGATCACTGATACAAAAAAAATCTGCATGTATATGGATCAGAGACTTTGAAGGCTGTGTAGAGTAGTCTGAGCCTTCAGTTGACCAACATGAGTTACAACCAGCTCCGGTGAACAAATTAAGTCCATGAGTCAAAGGTCTACTGTATTAAATTATTAAAAAGAGCAGAAAAATAGCTAAAATAATTGATAAAAATACTAAGTTTACTACAGTTGAACAAACTGAAAAAATATTGAAAATCAACAGAAAATTGTCTAAATGAAACAATTGTTTTTTCCCCAAAAAACATAAATCAAAGTAACCTGAGCCTTCATTTGATCAACTTGAATTAAAACCAAACCTTTTGTAGTTTTAACTGAGTATTTTATATTGTTCCAATTTCTCTGGTCTCTTAGAATATCAGTTGAACCATTTTTTAAAAGTAGTTGCCTTAGAGTTTTCAGAATATATACACAAGTACTCAAAGTTTACTTTCAAAAAGCAGTGCATCATTTCATGGATAGTGGGAGTATCTCATAAAAAATAATAATACTATTCCCTTCCTCTTCTCCTTTTCATCATGGTTGTCATTCATCTCCCTCACACATAAGAATATATAACTGTATTACCTAATCAATTAAACTGTTGCTGTTATTATTTTCTAATAACTTGTTATCTGATAGTTCAATTTAAGATTATAAAATAAATTTTTCTCATTTCTTCTCTGGTATTCTTCTTTTCTTCTCATAGTTGTAGGTTTCTGATCTAGTTGTTTTTCTTCTTTCTATAAACTTTTTTAGACATTTCCTGCAATGTACTGATAACAAGTTCCTCACAATCTTTATTAGAGAAATTTTTACTTTGACTTCATTTTTGAAGAATAATTTTACAAAATAGAGAATGTGAGGTGATTTTTTTTTTGGTCACTTTTCAAATATTTTATTCTACTGTCTTCCTACCTATATGAGTTTTTCGTTTGTTTGTTTGTTTTTTGTAGAGAAGTTGGATATATTTCTTATCTTTGTTTCTCAGTAGATAAGATACTTATTCATCTGTCTTCTTTCAGAATTTCCTCATCTACCTTTCACTTTTTGTTATTTAAAAATTCTATGTCTAGGTGTAGTTATACTGGCATTGTTCTTCTCAGTATTCTCTGAGATTCCCAAGGATAGTTAAAAGGAGATAGATTCTAAAGTGCAATTTTCAAGGTGGCCTTCAAGATGTGGCTATGTCACTCTCAGGAAGAACCCTGACTTTGGTACTTACAAGCACCTGTGTTAAAGTGATGAGTGGCTGAGCTTCCAGGAATTCCAGTTTCCAACTTGGTGTGATTCTGCTAAGCCACAGGCAGGAACTGAGGAAAATGATCCCAAAACATTTCCTATCATGTAAAACTAACTACAGGACAGAGAGATGAAGCAGTTAGTTCAGGGTTACCAAACCAGGAGGTTAGCAAATTTGGGATGATGCAAAAAAGAAGGAACAACAGGAACAGCATCTCATGAAATAACTTCTCTCCAAGGAAGAAGGTGGCCGAACATATCCAGGACAAGAAACACAGGGAGGTCACTCCATGACATACTGAGTCCCTGGACTCACTCCTTTCTGTTCCAGCCCATCTCTTTCTCTCCCACACTTTTTAACCAGAAAATTCTCTTCTTTGTCTGAGGTAGGATGAATTGTCTTGTTGTAACTTACATCCAGGACGTTTTAACTAATAAAAGTATTCTACAAATTTAAAAAGAAGGATGGACAAATGAGTACATTGATATAGAAAATGACCACAATAATTATTAAATTTAAAAAGTCAATGACAGCATAGTACCTGTGATAGCTTTCTATTTATGCATTTAATGTATGTTTTGTGTGATTTTTATATTTCACATTTTATCTTACTTTAGTTTTTATGCCTAGAGGACAGCAGGAACAATATTTACCACAGTGGTAATGTAGTAGCTGAGATTGGGAAATTCTTTCAATTCTGGATTATTTACTGATGATGAATGAGTATTACTTTTGTAATAAAAATACTAAGGATCAGAAAGAAAAAAGAAGAAAATTAATTACTGAATGTATCAGCTACTTGCCTGTCTCACCTCCCTAATCTTCTTGTCAGGAGGAAAACACAATAGTTCCTTTTTGAGGCCAGCAGTGCTGTGCGGAGTGAGATAGTCAGTGAGAAGTTGACAGACTCAACACCCACAACTAAGATAATTTGCATCACAGTGAACTAAACGCTAGAGTCTAGAGAAGAAGAAGAGCTGGAAGTCAACCATCACTGCTTAAACCTCAAGGTCTGTGAAAGGAAGGATGGGAGGGACAGAATTCTACTCAGGGCTTCTCCAGAGCTGGGCTCAGTGGAGGTGTGGAATCCGTGGACTGCGATGGAGGGAGGCTTTGCAGGTGCTCAAACTTGAACACTAGTACTTCTGCCTCCATCACCGACATCCAAGCGCCATTAAACTCACGAAGCTATGAAAGGAGAGGGGCTCCTGAAGAGGGGGAAGAGAGGGGGTCAACCTGGCTGACAAGTTAGAGGCTAAGTCAGAGGCAAAACCACACTCCTCAAAAAACTGGAGCAGACTCCAGGGGATCGCTTATGTGAACTCTGTTACCTTACTAAAAAGGCCTAGAGTAAAGGAGGCCGCATGCCTTTGTAAATCACTGGTGAGGCACCAGACAGAGAATGTCAAGAATTAGCAAAGAGGAAAACAAATCTCTTCGCAATAGCACACAAACTTCAAGATACTGCCAAAGGGAGCAGGGGCACACAGCAAATCATCAGCAATAGACTTAATTTTTTCAGAACTAATATAGTAGAGAGAACACAAGGTGAAAATGGACTGAGATAGAGCAAGTATGAGGTTCTATTTTCAGAAACCAGCAGCCTTAGATATAAACCCAAAGTCAGGCAGTCTATACACATTTACCCTGAGACCAAGCCCCTGCATCAATCTCTCTGGTCACAACTGCACACAGAGATAACAAATCACTCTCTTTCTATCTAAGGAACTAAGATAAATATTGTATGACAAGACAGTTCTTCCATGAAAAAAAAAACCTTGCACCAATGGGCACCCTGCCTCTGAGTTAAGATCTTTTTTCCATTCTCCCTGTTCATCTGCAGCTGCCAATGCCAACGTTGCCGCCCACTCCGGAGGCCTGCTTGTTATACTAAGCACCTCTGGGCATGCTAAACTGCTGGGAAGCCCTCACATCTCAGGAGCTAGTTAGAAAAAGGCAGAAATCAAGCTAGTCTACTTAATCTGACTGAAAATAATATTGTAGTGTTTTCTTTTAATCTAGACTTTATTTCAACACAAGCCTACATCCATAGCAATCTAACAAGGAGAATGTCAGACACTGTGCCAGGCACAGATAGAAAGAGTCAAATAAGATGTTTCAGAAGCTGATGTGAATGTGACACTGCCCTTATCATGAAATGACTGTGAACTCATTGTCTTATGCCACAGTCTCAGCTTTAAAGTGAAGCTGAAGATCGATATCATTTGGAGCTGTGTGGTGAACTAGAAAAAATGAATAAAATAATGTAAAGTTTCAGAATTTTGAAGGGTGGATAGGAGTTTGTTAACCTAAGACAAGCAGAGTGCTTCTGTATAAGACAATAATGTGTACTAAGGGTGGAAGTATGAAAAGCCATTACATATGGCTTCAGAAGGTCTATATAGATGGAAGTAAAGAATGAGCTTAAGGATCTGCGTGGATGTAACACTAAAGTAAGGGCCAAAGGATGTAGAGCCACGTGTGGTAGGTCAAGAAAGCTGAACTTGACCCTTAAACCTTGGGAAAACATGGAGGAATTTTAAGCAGAGGAGGAGTATAGATTTATAGCTCAGATTTATATTTATAGGTCAGATTTTTTTTTTTTAAGGTTTTTTGAGACAGAGTCTCACTTTGTGGTTCAGGCTCTCCCTGAGCTCAGCCTCAAACTCACATCACAGCAATCCTCCTGCCTCTGCCTCCCGAGTGCTGGGATTACAGGCGTGAGCCACCACGCCCGGCATTGTGGTATGTGGTACTGGTTGCTGCTGGGATGAGTCTCCACGCCCAGTATTGTTATGTGGTTAACCCGGGATCGAACCCAGGTCCTAGCGCTTACAAGACAGGTGTCGGAACCACTGAGCTATATCCCCGGCCCTTTATAGGTCAGATTTATAGCTCAAATCATTTGAAGAGAAGCCAACCTAGTGGCCAATGCTTAAGCTTTCTGCTGACAGTGCGAGTGCTAGGGTTCATCTGAAGACCAATTTTCAAGCAACTGTGCCAGAAGAACCCGCATTTAAACAAAAGTCTCAACATATATATTTGCAAATAATATGGAGAACAACTGAGATGTGATGGAGGGTGATAGATCAGATTTTAAACTCCAGACTCAGCTATGTTTAAATCAAGATTCTGCTACATGATCTTGGGTAACATATATAACCACTGCATGCTTCCTTTTGATCATTTATGGACTTCTTAGGTTGGCTCTGTGATAGGAGTTAACTATCAATTAAGTCACTTGGCAGTGAACTCAATGAACTGCCAGCTACCAAGATTATGCCCCCCAAATTGCACTTTTTATCCCTTGCTTGAGTATCAGGATTGATGATATTGCATCAGACATCTTATTTACTTAGTATAAGCCCCATATGACAAAGCTACATTCTGGTCATACTTAGAGGTTTTAGAGGTTTTGTTTTGTCTTGGTTTGGGTTTTTTTTTTTTTTTTTTGTCATTTTATTTTCATCTATTTCTTAAAATATAAAATATCTGATGTCCACAAAACGATAATATGCTGTAAGAAAAATGAAAACAAAACAACCAGCATTGTACTGTTACTGTTCCACTGCACTCCTGGATCTACTCCTGTAAAGATGGGGTTATTTTCAGGAAGTTTTTTTTTTTTTTTTTTTTTTTTTTTTTGTAGCTTTGTGCATCATTTGCAAATGTTTCCCATTGCCACTACCCCAGAGTTTCTGTAGAACACTGCATTCGTTTCTTCTGCTGTCATAACAAATTATTAAATTTGATTGTTTGGGGCTTAAAATGACACATTTATTATTTTATAGCTTGAGAGGTCAACAGTTTGAAATTAATCTCGTTGGGCAAAATTCCAAGTGTCAGGCCAAGTTCCTTTTGGAGGCTCTCAGGGAAGATCCATTTTCTTGCTTTTTTCTGTCTTCTCAATACTGTCCACACTCCTTGGCTCACAGCCTCCTTCCATTTCCAAAGCTAATGCGGGCTGATCCATCATTTCTTACGATGCTGTCTTTCTGATTCCAAGACTTCTCCCTTCCTCCTCCTCTGCAATACCCTTATAATTATTAGGCCCACCTAGATAATGTAGGATCCTTTTTTAAAATCTGCTGATGAGCACCTTTAATACAATCTTTAATTTGCATTTGCTACATTACCTAACGCAATCTGAGGATTAGAGTAAGAAGGTAGGTAAGGAAAGAGGGAATTATTTTGGCTTCCACATATGTGGAACTACTAAAAAACATTTGATAATGTTAGTTTTCCGAAGGAACTACAACAATTTGGACACACGTGAACAAAATAAAAGTTCCCTTCACTCCACACTTCAGCAACACACCCTGGCCAGACTTGTAACATTTTCCCAGTCGAGTGAATGCAAGTAAAACCAGGGGACTTGCATTTTTATTGTATGAAGATAGACATGGGCCACCCTAATGTGTTTATTAACTGCATAGGATTCCTTTTCTGTATAATATCTGTTTTTCTATTTAGTTGATGCCTTTTTTTTCTTGTAATTTGTATTTTATCAGCTGTTTGCTACAAATACATTCTGCTAGTGTGTGTTATATTCTTATGAACGAAAGGTTTTCATTTTACTATATGGAAATTTCAACATTTTTCTTTGTAAATTACATTTTTTGTATCTTTGGTAGGGTGACAAGTGCATTTGACCGGTCAAATGCAGCTAGAACACATGTCTCTGCATGCTCCTCCTGTCCCTGCACGTGATCTCACGGCCTCCGGCAGTTCCACTACAGACAGCTGCGCCTCCTCAGCTGAGCTGCCCACATGTGGAATCAGAAGTGTAATAAGAGAAATTTTTATTATGTGAAGCCCCAGAGGTTTCAGGGTTAATTTGCTAACATAACATAACTCATTTTGACCAATTGTTCTAACCATTAAATAGTCTATTTCAGAGTTACCATCTTTCAATACATTGAAATGGTTTCTTATAACCTTTTATTTTACATTTTTGTTTCAGAGAAATCAACTACTTCACGGCCAAATCTTTGTTAATAAGCTATATTTTCTCCTGACCTAATTTTAATGTATTCTCTCTGTTGTTGGCACTCTCAAGTTTTACTATATGTTTAGAGGGGTGTTGTGAGAGTGTGTTTGAGAGAGTGTGTGTGTGTGTGTGTGTGTGTGTGTGTGTGTGTGTGTCTTTCAGTTTGCCTCACTGGGAATTATCTGGGCTTTTACAGCCTGAGATTTCTTTCATCAATTCTAAAAATGTCCCATTTGTTTTCTCTTCATTATTTCCTCTTGAAATCCTAACGTAGTTAGAATCGTACTGAAATTTCTTAGCCTCTCTCTCCTGCATGACACCTAACTTCTCTGTCCCAACTTCTAGCACGTATTACCCTCTCTGCACTCTGCATCAGGTATTCCAATCTACACCACTTCCCAGTTCTCTTTTCAGCTATAGAATTTTCTATTGCTAACTTTTCCATTCAGTTTTAAATTTAATTTTAACTTTTAATCTTCTATAATTTTAAATTTTAATTGTTATATAATATTTATACTTATGTATGATATACAGTACTATAAGTTAATACATGTGTAATGGTTAAAGTCAGGAAAATTAATATTTTTGTCTCCACAAATATTACTTCTCTTTGGAGGAACCTTCAAATAATTCCATCTTTTTACCTTTCTCTTCTATAAATTTCATTTTGTAATTTTTTAACCCGGCTGGATAGTTTTTGTATTTGAATTATTTTTATAATTTTATTTTAACTGATAAATAAAACATAAAAATTGTGTATAATAATAGGATGTCCTCTATTGATTCAATACAGGGATATATCATATAATGTTTAAATCAGATTCTACCCACCCAAACATTTATCACTTCTTTATGGGGAAAACCTCCAAAATCCTTTTATTTTCTTTGTGAAATATACAGTACATTATTGCTATTAATAGTCACTCTACTGTACAACAATGCAGCAAAACTTACTGCTTCCATTTATAACTTATTACCTATTGATCTGGTTACCACCCCCACCCTTACTCTCTCCTGCTTCTGATAGATACTAACTTTCTCAACTTCTGTGAGATTAACTTCTTTAGATCCCACATATGAGTGTGATCAACCAGCCCTCCCCCACCCTGCCTGGCCTAATTTACTAAACAGAATTATGAGCAAGATTTTTGTAATCTCTTCCCCCTTCCTAAGATTCTATTTTCTTATAATTTAATTTAAGTAATGAGTTAAATTAGCAACTACATCAATGAGCAGTGGGACATTTGAGACACCCAGGATGCAGGATGATACTTTTGCTGTGCAAGACTTTCATCTCCAATACAAGATGTCTAGAGTTGTTTGTGTCACCAGTATTCCAGTAGTGCTCCTCCCCAGTCACTAGGAAAAACAGAAGCACTCTGGTTGATTTCCAAAATAATCCCAAGAAGCAGTTTTATACCAACAGCCTCTGATTTACACCTTCAGTGTCTCTTTTCTGTGTTCATTGGCTATCTCTCTGTCGACCGTGGCCTATGCAGGTTCCATCTTAGCATGCCCTCTTTCCTTGGCTCCCTGCCACCACAAACCTGCAGCCCTTTCTGGCCAACTTTGCTAGTCCTGCTTGGCATCATCATGCCCTGCCCACCTGGCAAGGGCCTTCATTATTTCTCTGCATGCTCTTCAGTTAAATAAGTGGTGCTCTAAATTCCATTTGTGTGTGTAATATCCAGATCCACATGCCCATATGTCATTTGGTCATTCACACTCAGAAAGACGAAAGTTATAACATGCCCAGAGTCAGACTAGTCACTTACCTCCATCAACTGCACCTACTCAGGAGAGTGGCAGCAGCACCCAGGAACTCAGTCTAGAAAGGACCACCATCTTATTTTCTGTTCCTCATTCCCCACATCCATTTGGTTGCACATAGCTTCTTCCTGTCTATTAGACAGTTCAAGATATCGTCACATGCACTTTAGAATAGTGTCAGAGTTTCTTAACTGGTATTTTCACTGCAATTTATCTTTTGATATTTCCACAAAAGGTGTTTCTGTAGACAATAACAGCGAACACAACTGAGTGATTGATTATGACACACCAGGAACTAAAGTGTGTCATGTCTCCTTTAATCTGCACAGCCACATCACAAAATAGAAACTATTATTGTTTAAATTTTAAAGATGATGTAAAAGACTTAAATACTGAAGTCACAGAACCTACTCAGAAGTGACAACACATAAATTTCAGGTCTCTGTGGCTTCTAAAATCCCCATTTGTTTTGCTTTCTTTTGGATGCTACTTTATTCATTTGCATGATCGATTGATCTCCAATTGATCTACAATTGATCTCCAATTGATCTCCGATTGATCTATAAAAAATTGCTCAGGGTCCTGCACATGCTAGGCAAGGGCTCTAGTGCTCAACTACAACCCCTCCCATTTTAAAATCTGTTTTCTTTTGAGTCAAGGTCTCACTAAAGTGCTCAGGCTGGCCTTCATTGAATTTGGGATTTTCCTGCTCAGCCCCTCAGAGGAACTGGGATTACGGGCATGTGCCACGCGCAGCAGATGTGGCTTTCCTTTTGCCTGCAGCTCGCACGCTCTGTTCAGGTGAGTCTTCCTTCCCCCAGTATTCTTCCTGTCCACAGGCACTTACTTCCTTACTTACTACGGATTTACTCTCATCTCTTTCGGGACAGGGCTGCACAGCAGGCCCCTCCTGTTTCACTGTCCTCCTTGTCGGTTTCCAGTCCTTTGCCCCCCTCCCCTCAGCTGCTGAGAGCGGGGTAGAGAAGACAATGAACTGTTCAGTGACTCCAGTCTGCACACGGAGAGACACACCAATCTCTGCATCTTCAGCTTTTCTCTGTCTAAATCTCAACCTTGCTTTATTGGTCTAATATGGTAAATCATTCTTAATGCCATTCTTATAATAATCATTCTCATAATATTAATAATCAATCTTATAATATTAATCTTAGTCATTCTTATAATAAATGCTGTAAATCACACTAGGGCTTTCACCGAGTTATTTTGTGAGCTACACAGTGAGTGTTCCAAGCAGAGGCTGCGACAGGTGTGTGTTCACAGCAAAGAGAGAGTGGAGCTCTACAAAACATGAATTTGGCCCTGAAAGCCCAGTGCAAAACTTCAGCAAGGGTTCTCAGGAGTGACAAGATTGGGGAAAATGTTACAAGCCTGAAAACATTCAATTAGGAACATATTTCCAGAAGTGTTTCGCTCCCCTCAGACCCTGGAAGTTTAAATTAAAGCAAAATTCCTTCCTTCACTCCTCCCACACACTCTACTGGAGGCGCCCTCCCCGCCCCGCCCCGCGCGGGGACTACAACTCCCGGCGTGCCCCGCACACCGGCGGGGCCCAGGGCTGGGGTGGGGGACGCTGCGCTAGGAAACTCTTCTGCGGGGAGCGGCTCCCAGACCCTTCTGCCGGATACGGGAAGCCGGGAACTGAAAAACAAAAACTGAAAAACAGAACAAGCCTCCGTGCGCTGCATCGGGTCGCTGAATCCGGTGCTGCTGCCGCCTGTTGCACCCACGGGCGTGGCCGTCACCTCGGGTGGAGCTGGGGCAGTAGCTGCCGGGCCGGGCGGGGCCCCGCGGCCACACCCCACACTCCTTTGCCAAAGACTGGCGCCTACACAGGAGCCCCAGAGCCCCAGACCGACCGAGTCGTGGCCAGAAACTTTGCCCGTGCAGGGTGGTGCCACGGAGTTGGCATTGCTGGGCCAAGAAGCTGCCAGGTCCCCATCCTGCACCCACAGCCCGCTGCTCCTCCCCGGCGATCCGTCCCCGGCCCTGGAGACGCCCTGGGTGCCCGCGGCCCGGGCGGCCCTGCCCTGGGGAGAGCCGGGACGGGACTGGATGGGGCGGGAGGATCCTCTGGGTGCTGTCCGTAAAGAAGCCAAACAGGCCGCCTTTTCCTTTCCTTCCCCCACCCCGGGAGCTGTCCAGGTGGGCCTGGAGTGCTGCTGCTCCAGAGCATCCAGTTAATTAAGCAAGTCCCCAAATGCGTTGGACCCAAAAGTCTTTGTTTCTCTCTCTTTTGCTGTCACTGTCTCTCTCGCTGTCTGTCCCTCTGTCATTTGGTCATGCATACTCAGAATGTGTCTGTCACTGTCTCTGTCTCAGTCTCTTGCACATGCACACCCACACATACACGACATGCTGTGTTCTGTAGCCGCACATACCACACATATAACACACACACTACATGTGTACAGCGCAGATATGTACATTCTTATTGAAAAGTTAGTGACAGTGTGCTGCAGGGTGTAAGGAGGGAATGGTGAGTACTAGGGTATGTGTTTATATTTACAAATGCCAGTTTATGTCCAAACTTAAAAACTAGCTGGAAAGTGAAACTTCCAGGTGTCATAATGTAGAACACCTTTGTGGCTCACTACCATGGGACTGACTTCGAGCAACACTTTCTCAAATCTTATATTTGTTTAACAAGCAAACTTAATCGGAGCAGGCACCACAGGAGAGGATATCGTTTTCTATCTATATGTAGGAAGAAGTGCTTGGAAAAACTTCATAAAATCCTTCTTATTGTGAGTGTATCTGAGGAAAACAGATACTACACTTTCCTTGGGATTTAAGACAGAGGTAAAAGGTTATAAGTTCAGGGGTTTGATATAATAGCTTCCTATTTGTGTGAGTCACATAATTGCAGATACATTTGTTGAATTATGCTTTTTTTTTTTTTTTTTTTTTTTTTTTAAGACAGGGTCTCAGTTTGTAGTTCAGGCTGGCCCTGAACTCACTATATAGCCCAGGTAAGCCTTGAACTCACAGCAGTCTTCCTGCCTCTGCCTCTGCCTCCTGAATGCTGGGATTACAAGTGCAAGCCACCATGCCTGGCTCTAATTATGCTTTTTTATGCACCTGGGATAACTACACTTTCTTTGCCTTTTTTTCTTCGGGAATGCTGAGCCTAGCTTGTGTTGTCAAGATTCCTTCCTCCCCATTCCTCTGCCCACAGGATTCACAATGGAGTCCCCTTCCATTTGATTGACTTGGAGAGTAGTTCAAGAATTTCAGGTCCCATAGTGTAGAATGTGTTGATGAAAGAGTTCTTTGTCTCCTCAGAGCCCATCATTTTGATCAGCAGGGATGACTCAGCAACACGCCTGACCCATGCTAAGGGGGAGGAGGAGAAACTGTCCCACCTCTTAGAATTGCTCCCTATATAAAATGACTTACTTTTACAAGGGGACAATGGCAAAGATAGAGAGAACATTTGAACTATTTTTCAGCAGTGGTCTTTCAGGGTACTAAAAATGTCTAATAACATCCCTGGAATAGATAACAGAAAATTTTTTAGCTTTAGAATTCAGATTCCAAACTTAGGTCATAGTGGCTGATTACAAGTCCCCTTCAAGACTTTTAGAGAAAAAGATTGAAGGCCACTTTCTTCTCAGTTCTACCTAAATCCTACACGGGGAAAGTAACTTTCTGGGACCCTCTTAGGGAACAGATATTCTGCTCCCTATCCTTAGTAGTTTTATGGATACTTTGAACTAAATATGTCCAAATGTTTATTTCAGTGAAGAAGCAGCCACATACATGTTTGTGCTTGTGCAGAACATTTATAGAGTAACAATGTTCCTCTTCAGCCAAGTCAGGGAACTGTTAGATGGAAGGTAATTTCATGAGAAGTTCTCACCCAGCCTTTCTATTCCACCTCCTGATTTCTGATTTAGGATTTAGGTGATAAGAGGCTATAAATTTAAGGGTTGCTACTCTGTCTTCCTATCTATGTGTGACTCACATAGTGTCAGGTGCTCATAAATGGTGTTGGCTGCATTTGTTGAATCACGTCACATTTTTTATGCAGCTAGGATAAACTAAAACTAACCTTGTAGAGCAATTTGTTTTCCTTTTGTAGAATAAAGGTTTTGTTTTGATTTGAATTTTTTTGTTGTTGTTGGCATCAGTGGGTAGGATAAATGCCAAAATAAAAGACCATGAGCATTTTCAAGAGATCTGGTCTTCTTTTTTTACATCCTCTCTGAAATTTGCTACTTCCTGCCTAATGAAGTGAAGGGATTTGCTGCTGGGCAGGGCTTTCCTTATTCTCACAAAGAGATTATTTAAAAGCCAGCTCTGGGAACTTTGTCCACAACTCTTCATTAGAAAAAAAAAAAAAAAGAAAAGAAAGAAAGAGAAAGAGTAACACAGCATTGCTGCTTCTGGGTGATCACTGGACGTAGCCCCGAAGCTCTGGGTTCTCTCTCTTTTCTATGAGGGACAAAAAGAAATAGTTTCAAACGTGACATGTATGCCCAGAACAGTAGTAGAGGCATATAAAGCAACCACAATGAAAGGGAGGGAGAAAATATGAGCCTGTTAAAACAGCTTGGATTTTTTTCCATCCAAGACAGGTGCAGGGAGAATTTTGCAATTTTGGGACTCGGGATTCATTCACTCCCACTGATTGTGCTGGAGGTAGTTAGCCAACGTGAACAGGCACACTGTAGCTTTAAAAAGTCAGCCATGAACCAGGAGGCAGTTGGTGCAGCTTGTGTGTGATTCCTAACGTCATGTTGGCTGAGAGCCAGCCTGCTTTTATTTCACTGTGTCAAATTGTACCTCCTTATTGAATTCTTTTGCCAGCCTACTTTGTGAAAGAAAACATTGGGGTTTCTTTGGCTGTTCTTGATAAACCTATAAAAATTGATATGTTTTAGTTGCTTATAGGTAGGTTTTCTTTTTACTTTTCCACCAAAAAAAAAAGAAAATACTAGTAATAATAATAAGACAATGTAGTGTGATGTTGCAGAGTATCATTGTGAGTGTTTTGTTTTGTTTTGTTTCTGAGACGCTCTAGAAAATGGTGTATATGTAACAGTTTCCAACTGAAGTGAAATCATTCTTTGAGCTGGAGCAGCAGCACTATCTTCCTGTCTACTCTGTAGCGGTGTGTGCCTGTATGCTAATAATCTATCTGTGTATTAAATGTTGGATTTCTCTAGCAATAATCTAAGTGACTTAGCAACTGGAAGTTTGGTGTGTGTGTGTGTGTGTGTGTGTGTGTGTGTGTGTGTGTGTGTGTGTTGTGTGTGTGTGTTGATGTATGTTTCAGGAGCAAAGATTATCCCACACTTACAGTGTTATTTGTTGATCTACTTCTCTAACAGTGATAAAATCTTGTGAATTATACTAGCTGATGCACTTGCTATGTCAGAGTAATCCCAGGAGAAAGAGTGCCGAAGTATGAAGTGATTTAAGAGGAAATGTATTTAATTTATGACTTCAGTTGAATAAGAGCAAATATGTTTCAGGACTAGTTTTTTCTCTTCTTCTTTTTCTTCTTCTTTCTCAAAGCAGTTTTGTTCACAGCTTTTTAATCTTACTAATTGCATATCAATTGTAGAGGGTTTTAATTTTTGAACAATCCTCATCCTTCACACAAAAAGAGTGATAAATGTTACTCTAGCTCCTTAAATGCTTTGATAATTTTACATAAATCTGATTAGCTACCTACCCCTCTCTTACACAGACACAGACACACACACACACACACACACACACACACACACACACACTCACACACCCCGGAACCACCTTTCTGTGCTGAGGGTTAGCTAGTGTTTTTTGGGGGTGTGTTTTGCTTCACCACAGCCTGGTCGCCCTCCAGGTTGTTTTTCTAAAGCTGTGACTAAGGATATGTGAAGTAGACATATCGCTGACAAAAGCTTTAAGTACCCTTCTGCATTACAATTAAAAAAAAAAAATCTAAGAGCAGAGGACCAGACCGGAAGAAAAAAAGAAAAGAAAAGAAAAAAACAAATAAAAGAAAGGAAAAAAAATAACAACCCATGACGGGAGGGAGTAGAAAAGGGGACAACGCTTGCCTTCTACTCTGACTCATTTTTGAGTTGCAGTGTCTTAAGTGAGAGCCTGGCACCCAGAGGAGGCTGTGGCAGGTCCCACGGCACTTGTTTTGAACACGGAGGATTCGATTTCATTTGCAAATGCTCATTGTCGAGGCGGGAGTGCCCGTACAGATGAAAGCACCCCAGTCCGTCTCCTCCAGTTCTGTAGGTTTAATCACTTCTCTCCAATCGCTGAGGGAACTGGAGATTTAAACAAACATACCGTGAGCCGGTGTGAAGCTGTGAAAGGGAACTTTATGTTTCCGATTCAGAATATATCTTCTTCTCTCACTTTCTAAGAATTAAACACAAGCTTTTCTCCCTTATTGATTAGTTGCGGAAGTAAAGGAACCCTGCAGACTTCCCATGCTATCTGTTGACATGGAAAACAAGGAAAATGGCTCTGTCGGTGTAAAAAAGTAAGTGAAGCTGGCTTCTGAGTTCTGCACACAACAGAGGGACTTGGTTTCTATTTTTATCCTTCTTGCTTATCTACCACAGTCCACGATTTGGGGATTGTCTCAATTTGTCTACTCTGACCACCAGCCTCCTTTCTCCCCTCCCAACTCCAGCTATCTCTCTCTGTGTTCCATGTCTGTGACAGAGATGACTCAGACGTCACCATGGGTATGGAGAGGGTAGTGGGTCTCTGGCTGTAGAAACTAGGAGAATGAGGATTTCAGTCCTGTGTTGTCTGTCCTGAAACAAAAACTCTAGGCTAACAAACATTTTGCCTCCTACGTCCATAGGCTGCTAAGGTAGGGGCAGAAAATAGCTTAGGGATTTGTGTTGCTGATGTTAGTCTTTTTTTTTTTCTTCTTCCTTAATTAAAATCACTTCCAACTCTCAAAACTGAGAAGGGAAAAACTTCAGTTAAAATATAAAGTTTAACAACTTTTCTGCCCTGATTTTTTAAACTGCTCTTTGAAAAGGAAATACATCAGTGCAGACAAGTGTTCTATTTTAATCTCTGTTCCTTCATTTGAAACTTTTGATTATATTTGTGGTACTATAAGAGTCATATACTTGATTCATTTGAAAAGAAAAATAAATTCACTTGCCTATTTTAATGTTATGTTCTGTAACAACAAAAAGCTAACTCAGAAGATACTTGTAAGTATGTGGAAAATGTTTATTATAATTGAGGAGTTATATTAAAGCTAAAACCTCCTTGATTAGCAACAAAAGGAAGTTCCAAGAGAGTGTTGTCTCTTTTATTTCTTTCTGTGTCATTTGGCACATAAAATCGCTGTCGAGCTTCAGTATTACAGGAAACTAACCATTATCCAAAAAAGTCATGATATCTAAATGAGCTACAGTGTATTAAATGTTTATGAATAGAAATTACATTTTGCTTCAGAGGAAAATTATTTTACAATTAACTTAATAAAATATTTTTTAAAAAATTTTTGAATAGTTTATATATCACTGTCATACCACCATGTTCACTCCCATTCTTAAAAGTTTAGCATAGGTAGATGTAAGAAAAATGGAAGATATGCCTGTGCCTATTTCTTTATGTATGAAATAGAGAAGTGCTGGCTACAGTACTAGACACAATCATGGAAATACCCCATATGGGTCCTAGCCAGTATTGATATATACATATACATATATATATACATATATATACATATATATATACATATATATACATATATATATATGGATGGGTACCTACAGTGAATGGTACATATAGCAAATAACAAGCAATTAAAATATAAAACTTGGTAAATCCTGACATTTGTATACACCCTTGTACCCACTGCTATGGTTCATAAACATACCCTTCCCTCCAATTGCTTCATAAGCCTTTGTAATCTCTCTGTCCTGTCTTTGCTTCCCTCTGTGTCCCAAGGCAACCATTAATGTGCTTGCTATCTGTCACTGTCAATTAGTTTATATTTTCTAGAATTTAAAATAAATGAGTTATTCTACAGACACAAGCATATACTTATATGTAGTTTAGTGTGTCATTAGGCATATTATTACGTAGTTCATTGCTTTTATAGCTGAGTAATATTTCATTATCTGGATGTGAAACAATTTGTTATGTTTATTCTACATGATGATAGACATTTGGATTGCTTAACATGTTTTTAGCTATTATAAATGAAGCTACTTTGATCACTCATGCACAGATCTCTGTGGGGAAATATGCTTTTATTTCTCTGCCATAAGTACTTAGGATTGGAATTGGCTGGGCTATATGGTAGGTGTTTAACTTTATAACAGGCTGATCTCCAAACCCAACCCATAACATTCCATCTATAGAATGCAAGTATTCTAATTGTCCCTCATCCTCACAAACTTACGTTCAGTATTTTTCATTTTTAAAAAAAAAATTATTTTATTGGTTCATTTTGTGTACAGATTATGATCACAATCGACATTGAGAATCTGACTGAACCAGTACATGACACGACTTAATTCTCATTTTTCTCATCCCCCTGCCCCCATATACATAAGTTTTGTTTTCTTTTTAACTATCAAATATTTTCTTTTTTTTTCTTTACTTATTCTTACCCTCCCTTTTCCCTTTGAATATATTCTTACTATTTCACAAGATGATTTTAGTGTAGGATGCATTTTTGTTTCCCTAGTAACTAAAGATTTTCAGGCTCTTTTTGTCTGCTTATCTTCTTAGGTAATGTATTATTTAAGTTTTTTGCCTTTATTTTTATTGAGCTCATTTTAATCACATTTGTTACACAGTTTTTGTATGTATTATGAATATGTTGTTTTTCATATATATTTTGGAAATATTTTGTTCCTGGATATAACTGGTCCTTTTATTGCCTTTGAAACTACAAAAGTTAGTTTGAGGAAGTTCCATTTATCAGTTTTTTATTCCCGCTAGTGTTTTTGGTATCATACTTAAGAAATCTTTGGCTAAACACAGTCTCAAGGATTCTCTCCTATGGTTTTTTGGTTGTTGTTGTGTTTTTTTTTTTGATTGTTTGTTTGTTTGTTTGTTTCCTGAAATGTTTTGGTGTTAAATTTTAAGATTTAAGACTAGGATTTTTGAATTAATTTTCATGTGTAGTGTGAGATAAAGATTGAAGTGTTCTTGCTGGTGGTGGTGGTTGTGATATTGGACTTTTTGCTTTATTTTGTTTTGTTCTGTTTTGTTTGCCAATGAATATTCCAATTTTCCACATCATTTATTTAAATACTTCTGCAACTTTGTTGAAAAGTAGTTGACCAGATATTGTGAATCTGCTTCTGAGCTCTTCATTTTATTCTGCTGACCTTTTGTATATACTTACACCAATGAAAAATTGTTTTGACAACTGTAGTTTTGATAACTATTATCCTGAAATCAAATGGTGTCAGCCTTTCCACTTTGTTCTCTTTCAAGATTGTTTGGCTCTTTATATTTCAACATAAAATCTTAGAATCTGCTTGCCAATTTCCAGCAAAAAAAAAAAAAAAAAACCACCACAAATAATAACAAAAGCTACTGTTAGTTAGTATTAACATAGATCAGTTTGTGAAGAATTGACATCCTAAGAATACTATGTCTTCCAACAAATGAAATTGTGTATTTTTCCATTTACCCAGGTCTTCTTTAATTTTTCTCAGCATAGTTGTATGGTTTTCCATGTGCAGGTCTTCTGCATTTTTTCAGATGCATCCTTATATATTTTATATTTTTATGCTGTTGCAAGTGATATTGCTTTTTTAAATCTGAATATCTAAGGGTTTGTTGACGGTATATGGAAATATAATTTACTTTGGCATAAAAATCTTATCTTCTACAATCTTGCTAAATTTAATTACTTCTAGTAGCTTTGTTGATTTTATATTAGTTTTTAACATACCAATTATAGTCTTGTTACTAAAATAATTTTATTTCTTCATAATCTGGTTGCCATTTCTTTTTCTTTCTTTTCTCTCTGTCTCTCTCTCTGTCTCTCTCTTTCTTTCTTTTTTCTTTTTCTTTCCTATTGCACTAAGGAGAACCTCCAGTAAAAAGTAAAAAAAAAAAAAAAGTAGTAAAAGCAGTCATCCTTATTTTTTTGGCATCTTAATTTTTAAATTATTTTCTCCCACATTTAGGAGTCTTTTTTTTCTATTTGTTTTTAAGAGTTTTTCTTTATTGTTAATATTTTAAGTGATTTGATTATGAGATTGCTGTGATTTTTCTTTGTGTTTCCCGTTCTATTTCTTAGATGAAGTTTGTAAATTTCACACCATTATTTTTCAACATCTTTATTTTTTCTTTTTAGATGTATGTTTCATCACTTGGTATTATTTCATTACCTGTTGATGTCCTGATCATTTCTTCAGTCTTTTTGCTCTGTTTTACTTTGAATGATTCTATCATTTCATATTTAAATGTACTACTATTTTAAAGTCATAATTTCTTATTAATCCTACCCCATGTATTTTCCATTTCAGGTGATATATATTCCATGTCTTACTCAACATATCCAATATTTTCTCTTGCTCCTAGGACACATGGAATACAGCCATTAAAATGGCTTCTATGTCCTTGTCTATTACTTTTAGCATTTGAATAATTTCTTGGCCTCATTGACTGATTTTCCTTCTTGTGATAGATCGTATCTTCCTATTTCTTAAATGTTTGTTAATGCTTTAATGACTATTGGAAGTATTACTCTTACCTTATTGAGTGTTATGTTTTATGTACTCCTATAATATTTGATTTTTGTTCTTGGATGAGAGTAAGTTACTTGGAAACATGTCAGTCCTTTCAAGTCTTGCTTTTACATTTTAATAGGCAGGACCATAGGTACATCTGGTGTAAGAATATTTTTCTCTTTGCCGGGGCAAGCCCCTCCTGTGCATCCTGACTAGTACCCTTGAACTGTGAGAGTTTCCGATCTGCATGATCTTCAAGGATTGTTTCCTAGACACCTTTTGCATGGGTCTCCCCCAGCCTCAAAGTCTCCTCTCATGTAGGTGCTGAACCGGACAGACACTCAAGGGAAAGCCCTGAAGATCACCAGGATTCCTCTTTCTGTCTCTCTCTCTCTCTCCACGAGGTCCCTGTGCACATCCTCAACTCTCTCTCCATGCAGTGAGTGGGAATGGCTTGCCTTTGTTGCTTTCTGTCTCCTAGTGATCACTGTCACCTTTACTTCCTATAACCGATGTTTTGAGTGCCATCTTAAAAATTGTATATTATATATATATTTTTTTTTCAGATTGCCCTATGAAAAAGGGTAAATATAGCTCCCATTGCCCCACCTGGATGAGAATTGGAAGTTATGGCCACAAATGGTGGTGGCTAAAATATTGGATAGGGAAGAACTAGCTTATAAGGTAGGATCTCTAAAGGCATAAAACATAATATCTTAAGGGTATGTTGTGTAAGGGGCTGTCCTGGGCAGTGAAATCTGCAGCAGCATTCTTGGCCCCTACCTAGCAGATGGTCATGGTAACCTCGCTCCAGTTATGACAATCATAAATGTCACTGGGGCTCAGTCTTTCCGGGCTCAGAACTACTGTTTCAGACGAACCTCCACGTAGGAAATGTGTAGCAGGTATTAGAGATGAGTGCACATCGTTGTTCCAATCATTTCTGCTTCTAATTCTAAAATGACTGTGAGTTTTGAGAGAGTTCAGTCTGGAGACTTCTTTGCTTACTTCCCTTTGCTTCCTGCTTTGTGTGGCATAGAGAAGAAGAGGAATAATAACAATAAAGCCAACGAGGTAAAACACTAACATTTTGAAGATGCTGAGGAGTGATGCGTAAAATTTTTGTACTCTAAAATCTTTACAAATCAAATTTTTTTTTACAAGATTAGAATAAAGAAAGTTTATCAGTTGGTAGGGAAAATGTACCTTTCTTTAAGAAAGAAGCAACATTCCCAACTCGGACTTGGAGACCAGGAGTGGTAGATTAAGCATAACATTAGAATGGAAAGTACTTTTGCCTTTGAGTCAAGCCTTAGGTTCAGAAGACTTGATTTTGTTTTTTCACTAGCAAAAGAATAATGAGTAGTCACTTGAATTATCTTTGCTCTGGGTCTGTTGGCTATACAATGGAAATGGAGAGTTGTTTTGAGGATCAAAAAGAAAAAGCTCTTCTACATTTCAAATAGCAACAATGGTGCTTGTTTTCTGATTCAAAAAGCATCTGAGTGCACTGTACTAATGATCTTTACAAACATCATTTCATTCAATCCTCACAGCATTTGATACAATAACTATATTACAGCTTTTTGTTTCTGAAGTAACGAGAGCTCAGAAACGTGACTATTTCAAAATCACACAACAACATGGCAAAACTGAAGATGAAAAGCAGCTCTTTTGATTCCAGAGTAGCTCTCTTTTCTCCATACACCTTCTGTCCTGTCACTGTCTATCTTCACTCCATCCCATAAACTGAAGTAGGTCTGGCATTAGACAGCACTGGGGCAAGTCTGTTCCAGAGACAGACACCTAACTCCTGTTTCCTGTAAGAAACAACTCCTACTTCAACTCCTGCTAAACTCCCCCAGCGTTGACCTGTTACACTGTCATTCTCTAATATGCATCCTTGTTCAGATCTCTATTATTCTGTATATGAGATAATAGGGTGTTGGCATGGCATTCACAAAGGCTTAAATTTTACTTTCATTCTGAAAGGCAGGAGTGAGTTTTGTGTCTAATAGTAATTACCAGAAAATTGATATGAAATGCACAAACAGAAAAATATCATAGAGAATGGCCAAAACATTAACAAATATTCTGAAGAAGAGAGGATATATGGCCAGTAGAGATATCAGTGATATTAGCACCAAGAAAATGCAAATTAGGGTCATAATGACATAACAGATTACTTGGCAAAATTTTAAAAATATGACAATGCCAATCATTAGAGCAGATGTACATTTATAGGTATAGTACTATGGAGTAGTCTAAATTGGTAAGTGACTTTGGAAAATAGTTTAGCATTATTTTCTAAGGTCAAACAATCAAATATTTTATAACTCCACCATTCTATTTCTGGATCTATATTAGTGCTGCCCATAGAAATAAAACCTGACCCACATGTGCAGTTTTAAATGCTCTCGTGGTCATCTTTAAATAAGTTAAATAAATTTCAACAATATATTTGATCAATCTATAAAAATACTATTTTAACATATAATGAACATAATTATTAATGGGATATTTTACACTTGGTACTAAAAATTTTTAATTCATCATGTATTTTATACTTACAATGTATCTCAAAATGAACACAAAACTTTCTTTGGAAACACTGGATCTGTGTTTATTTGTTATAATAGTTGAAAAAGTAGAATCACATACCCAATTATTCCTTATATACTTAAACTTTCAAATAACTATATGTGTATCTACATTGACACAATTGCTTCTGTCTTGATTGGGCTTTGAAGCAAAAGTACATTGCTTTCACCACATCTATCCAAGTTAAATGAATTTAGTAATGTGCATATGAACTTGATATTAACATTGGATTTGAAGAGGTTTGCAGAAGATGATAAGCAACTCCAAGTTTATCAATTCAGTAAAATCTTGTTCAGCTCCTTCTTAAATTTTATTCATGTTAGAAAAATGTCTAAAATGATTATTTTTGTCATATACACTGAAAAGATGTATTTTAAACATAAAAAATTTATGTCCATCTAGCTGGGTTACAGTTGAGCTTTTCTTTTCTTGGAACTTCAGATTTATGTAGTTCAAATGCAATGTGCTATCAGTAAGAACATACAGATTCCTCTGCCATTTTTTTAAATTCCTGAATATTTAGCAAGCATTCCTTTTATTTAAGAGAATCTTACATTTATCCTAACAGTGCTATATATCTTTGTAAAACTCTTTTATGTCTTAACCAATCAAGCCCTGGCAAAGAATAGATGATTAAACTCATTGTGTTCTACTCTTTTCACAGTTCCAATTGCTGATCTACAATACTTTTCAAGAGTTTACTTCAGGAAACTGAACATAGATATCAGATAGCAGAAGACAGCAATAAGGAAACTTTGGTCTTTTATATTAGAATTTTCATAAAACTAGTGTTTTAAACCTTCATAGTTGAAACACCATTCAAGGGATAGAATTTCATTATTTATGTAGAACTGAGATTCTTTGACAGAGGTAGAATATTTAATAGCATCTGTTGTGACTTGTGTGTAGATCCCTCCAAAAAACCTCATGTGGTCATAGATGGGGCTTTTTCAGAGGTGGCTGTATCTAGAGTATGTGAATGCTGGGATTAAGAGTGTGTGACTACTAAATTGGTCCACTCATTGGTTTGACACTGCCCTCAAACCCACTAACCTATATTGAGTATAAAAGGTGTAGAAAAAAGGTTTGGTCTCTTGCTTGCTTTGTCACCTTCTGCCCACTATGAACCGTTTCTCCTCTGCTACACCTACTTAGAGCAAACCAACTATGGACTGAAACTTCTACAAAATGTGAGGCAAATACACCTTTCTTCTTTATTTATTTATTTTAATTTTTTTTTTTTTTTTTTTTTTTTTTTTTTTAGGTTTTTGAGATAAGGTTTCTCTCCCTTTGTAGTTCAGGCTGGTCCTGAACTCACTGTGTAATCCAAGGTACCCTTGAACTCACAGCAATCCTCTTGCCTCTTCCTCCTGAGAGCTTGGACTACAGTTGTGTGCCACCACGCCCAGCATTGTGATATGTGGTTCTAGGGATCGAACATGGAACCTTGAGTTTGCCAGGTAGATGCCAGAACCACTGAGCTAAATCCCTGGCCCTTTCTTCCTTAAATTTGAGTGTCAGATATTTTGCTTCAGCAACCAGAAAAGTACCTAAGACAGTATGTAAGTGATAAATTCAACTTTTCAGATTGTAAATTGCTATTTCTTCGTGATCTTGGAAGTCTTTTGCTATAAAATATGCCTCAAGAATTCACTGAGTGCATCATTTTTGTTGCACTTTCATCTACAGCCCAAAAAAATACTTCTGTTTTTTAAAAACTTTTTAATCAGTTGAGCTTAGGTTCTGTTAGAGACCTACTATTGTTTTTTGTGAAGTGTCTGTTTAGACTTTTCTTAAGATGTTTTATCCAAACTTCTATACATGAAATATGGTCATAGAAAAAATGTGTTCTTTTTTGGCAAAAATTCAAACCATTGCCAGGTGTTATTGCTTATACCTGTGAATCCAACTGCTGTACTCAGAAGGCCTTTAGCGAGATTTTGTCTCAAGATTTTCTTACAAATGAGTACTTTTTTAAAAATAGAGACTAGGGTTGCAGGGGCAATGGAGCACTTACCCGGCCTGTGCAAGGACTGGGCTCAATTCCTGGTACTGAAAAAATAAAAAGAATCTAAGCCATTTATAGCTGAACAGAGTATTTAAGTTTAGGTTCAGTTTTCAGTTTCTTTAAAATGATTTCTTAGATGCTTAACTTTTATTTCAGATGACTAATTCCATGAATTCGTTATAATTCTTTTTTACTTTTTAAGAAGAAAACTTAGCAAAATTTACTTTGCTGAAAATATCTCTAGTAATACCCATTTTATTCTCTACCATTTTAAATACAACAAACATTTTGTCTTTTTTATTCTTCTGTCACAATGTGCAATTTGTATTCTTCATTACACTGTCGTGTCTTCTTCCAATTCCTTTTTCGTTACTCATTTAGTAGTAGTTCCTGTTCCTTTCTCAATTCCCTTTTTAAAATTTAAAATTTTCTTTGTCTTAACTGAAAAATATATAGTAACAAAATATATATGTAACAAAATAATAGCACAGAAATCATTTGAGTTAGCTGTTACCACATGGAACAGAATCATGTACTCATGCTGTCTGCAGATGTTAACCAACAATGAACAGGGACAAGTCATTTGATCTGAGTAAGTCTTTTGACAAACTAGATGGATGATGTGCGTGTGTGTAATGCTAGGAACACAGGGTCCTGAGGAGAGAAGGAGAACTTCATCATGAAAATGTGATTCTGTTGGATGATGAGTTAGAGTGAAATGGAATCATCGCAAAACACTGGAGTTGCACTTAACAGAGACATAGTTTGCATCACTTCAAGTTCAGTTGACATGCAAAACAAATGAAATGAAACATTCAGTTCTTCAGTCACGTGTTAAACGTGCAGGAGCCACATGTTCCTAAGAGCTACAACACCACAAGGCACAGGTCAGTGCCCAAGAGAAGCTCTGAGATGAACATAGGAGAGGAAGCAGAAATGAACAGGAGATGGAAGGTGTGATTTTCCCAAGTGGAGGCAGCAGCAGCTGGGAGCTGAGCCTTACGGCTGGATATAGTGACCGTCAAGACTCTAGCTCTTCATTTGCCTGTTGGTTTCGCAGAAAGTTATTATATTATTTAAAATAGCTAACTAAATTAAAAGAAGGTGACAGTAGATTAGAATGTACCCTTTCAGATAGGTTTTGTTCATACCTTCAATATTCATACAGACCCATAGTCACACAAAAATGTATTCCTATGTTCTCACATATTTAAGAAAATGCACATATATGGACATATGGAAAAGAATGTGTATGAACATTCAAAGCACACATATAAATAAATGTTACTGAGTAAGTAGAATCATATATGCTATAATGGATTTCAGATTAATCATAAATCAAACATGCTGTTGTCATTATATCATTGGCTATGTTTTACTAAATTCTAAAGAAAAAAACACCCTGAATCTTTTATGTGTATTCACCTACCCCAATCATAAGTGTTTGATGTGTCGTCTCTTTCTCTTTCTCTCTCTTCCTTTCTCTTTTGCTATTTCTCTTTCTTCCTTCCTCTTTCTTTCTTTTTTGCATTTTATTCTGTTACTCCCTCTTTCATCAGTTGGCTCCTAGGGCAAGAAGAACAGTCAGTATCCCCCAGACCAAGGCTTTTCGGTTTTCAGCTTCCTAATAAGTGTGTGCTGGGCTTTCTCTCTCAACACCACAGTGCGCTCCTCTGCTTCCGGTAGAAACCAACTGTCCTCATAACTAAACTCAGCAAGTGTTTCCCAGTGAGCTGCGCTGATTAATGTCCCATCTTTTCTTGCACAGATGTATCTTCCCAAGTTCCTCTACCTCTATGTTCACTGTGTTTAAATCATGAAGCAAAAGCAGTAGTTTTTATTTTGGAATACGTATTCCCTTCAAAATTAGTAACGTGGTACTTTTTCTTGATAATGAATGGAAGCCTTGCAACAAATGCGGTTTCTAAACGCATTTCAAAGTTGCATTAACTTTTAAAATAGTTCTCACTAGCGAAGCCAGTTAAGGCAAATGTTAAATTAAGGAAATTATTATTCTTTCCCATGTGAAAGAAGGATCGAGCGCCAGATGATAGAAGTAAAATATTGAGTTAGGGTTAGGGAATCATTATTAGTGTTTCCAACACTCCAAAACTCCCGACTTCATCGTACAGTAATCAAAGGAAGCTTTTCCTAGACAATGACATAATAGCTACTGTGCCTCATTAAATGAGTGCAGCCCAGCTTACACAAACAGCAGTCCATCAGGTAGGTGCTCACTTCTGAAGGGGGCGGTCCCGTCGAAGACTGAATCATTTACCACAAGAGGAGTGTGGCTGTCTTCCTGGAAGCCGGGGAAAGTGGGACAAGAAACCGGTAGAAGTAATCCTACACCTGATCACAGGCTTGGCGTTTGTGTGCTTCCTCCTGAACCCATCCCTGCAGCATTGCGCAGATGAGCGGTTCTTGGAAGGATGTGCTTTGAAAGGTAGCTTCTCAGGTAGCTCCTGGCTGCTCTCTCTCCCTCTGCCCGACCTTTTCTCTTCAGCCAAGCTGGCCTGGAACGCTCTTCTTCCCAAGACCCAGTCACCGTCCAGTGATGATGGACGCTAAGACTCTACCAGCAACAGCACAGTGAAGCTTCCAAGGCATTGGACCTGGCTAGATACTATCTCTTAATAGTCTGTCAAAGAAGAAAAAGAAAGCTGAATCAATAACTCAAACCCGAAAAATGATCTTTCTAATTAAAATATTATGTTGTGACCCTTCTGCAGATAGGTATGGTAGAATAAGTTAAAATGTTCTTTTCTTCTTTCCTTCTTTCCATGAGAATAGTTAATATGAGATATACCCTTTTCACGATTTTTAAGTGTACAATAGAGAGTTGTTGCTCATAGGTGCTAAACAGACCTCTAACACGTACTCATGTTGCACACCTGAAATTTTATACCAGTTGGTGAGTAAGAGCCCCCTTTTCTCTTCCTCGGCCTCTGCTGACTGCTATTCCATTCTTTGCTAACCGAATTTATTTTAGATACCTCATTTAAATAGAAGCATGTATTATTTGTTCTGCTGTGACTGACTTATTTAACTTAGTACAGTAACCTCAAGCTTCACCCATGTTGTCACAAATGAAAATATTTCCTTCTTTTCTAAAGGCTAAATCATATTTTATTATATGTTTTTAATGTTTAATCAAGACATATCGATGTATACTTCTGTTTTTCCACACCTTAGCTATATTAAATAACACTGCAGAAAACGTGGAAGTGTTGATATCGCTTGGAGAGGCTGATTTTAATTCTTTAGGATAAGCATCCAGAAGCAGTGCTGCTATATCAAACACTAGTTCTCTGTTTAATTTTTTGGGAGGATTAACATTGTTTTTCTATAGTGGATGTAACTCCCCCCACTGGGTTTCCAGTTTATCCCCAGCTGTGACAACCCTGTCATTGTTTTGGCAATGGCATTCTAGCAGGTGGGAGACAGCATCTTGTTGTGCCTTTGATTGTATTTCCCTGATAATGACTGGAGTGAAGCCTCCTTTCACACTCCTCGTGGCCATAATTATGTTTCTTTTGAGAGATACTTAAGTCATTAGGCTATTTATTAATAGGGTTGTTTTTCCCTGTTATTTAGTTAAGAGTTTCTCATGTATTTTGGATATACCACATATATGGCTTGTTAATTTTTCTCCCTCTCTATAGGTTACCTTTTCAGTTTCCTGATTTTATTTCTTCTCTTGTACAGAAGGTTTTTTTGTTTGATGTAAGCCACTTCTCTATTTTTTTATTTTATAGCCTGGGCTTTTGGGGCAATATCCATAAAATATTACTAAGCTCAATGTCTTAAAGGTTTCTCCTTGTTTTCTTCTGAGAGTTTTATAGTTTCAGATCTTATGTTCAAGTCTTTAATCCATTTTTAGTTGACATTTGTGTAGGTGGAAGGTAAGGTCATTCTTCAGTATGTGATGTCCAGTTTTCCAACACCATTTGTTAAAAGAAATGGATTCCTATCATTCATCTTAAAAATCACTTGACTATCTATGTGTGAATTTATTTCTGAGTTTTCTACTCTGTTACACTGCCCTGAGCGAGTTAGCTTGCTTTTCTGTCTTTTTCCATTTTTTTATTGGTGCTGTGGAATGATATCAAGGCCTTTCACATGGAAAATATATTCTTTACCACTAAGGAAAACTTCTAGCCGACCTTGTTCTACATATCTCTCTTCATGCCAGTTACATAAATTGATATGATAGGAGCCATTCTCCTTAAATTACTGTAGACTTGTAATATATTTTGACTTCAGGAAGTACGATGCCTCCAGCTTTGTTCTTATTCAAAATTCTCTTGGCTGCATGAATATTTTCTAGTTTGGATATGAATATTAGAATTTTTTTGGTCTCTATAAGAAATGTCTTTGGTGACTGGGGAATTTAGCTCAAGTGGTACTGCGCCTACCTTGGAAGCACAAGGACCTGAGATTGATCCCTGGTACTTCCCAAAAAAAAAGAAAAGAAAGAAATGTCTTTGGAATTTTGATAGAAATTGCACTGAGTCTGTAGATTTCTTATACTTCGTAAACATTGTATCAATACTAAATCTTTTAATCTGTGAACAAAAATATCTTTCCATTTGTTTGTGTCTTCTTTAATTTTTTAATCAATGTTTTGTACTTTTTGTTGTTTTGCTTTTTTAGTTAAAGTATTTTATTCTTTCTGTGGCTACTGTAATTGAGATTGTTGTCATAATTTTCTTTTAAGTTAGTTCATTATTAATGTATAGAAATACAGCTGAAGTTTATGCAGATTTGCATCTTGCAGTCTTACTGCAAACAGGAAGATTTTCTTGTTTCTTATCCATTTGGATGCTTTTCTTGCCTAAGTACAAATATCGGTGGTACTAGGGGCACTGCAAAGTCTTCAGCACTGTGTTGAACAAAAGTAGTGACAGTGGTCACCCTTCCCTTGTGCCTGATTTTCTTGAAAACACTTTCAGCTTTTACTTATTGATATGATGTTACATACAGCTTTTCTATGTGCAACGTTTACTGTTTTGAAGTAATTTCTATTCTTAGTTTGTCGAGTTTTCATCATGAAAATGTTGTTATTGAGCCACAGTACTCATATAACTGTTTGGACTACGTTGCAACAATTTGATGTATGAATCCAGTGTCTAAGAAGCAAATCAGGATAATAATCATTTTTATCCTTACACACATTATTTCCAAGTGTTGGGAATTCCATGGTCTTCTAGTTACTTGTAAACATGCAATAGATTGTTTTCACTAATAGTTAGCTACTATTGAAAATCAGCACTGTCTTTCTGTCTTCTGGGGCTGCTTGTTTATCTTCTCTCCAGTCTGCCTGCCAGAATTGTGCCTCTCCAAGCTTCTAGTGACCATTCTTTTCTATTCAGTGGATTTTAGCTTCCACAAATGAGCGGCAGTGTGAAGTATGTGTCTTTCTGGATTATTTCACTTAACATGATAATCTCAAATTCTGTAAGTTGTTGAAAATGACAAGATTTCATTCTTTTTATGGCTGAATACTACTCTGTTGTGTATATGCTGCTGTTTCCTCATCCATTCATCTACCAGTGGGGGGCGTAGATGTTGAATCCATGTCTTTATATGAAGATTGCTGCTTGAACATGAGAGTATTTTACATTGTGTCTCTTTGTATAATGATTGACTTCATCTACAAAGCTCTTCAAATTTATCCCATTTTCAATCAAATAAGATCATGTGATGCTTGTCTTTTATCCTATAATGTGATGTACCATATTATTTCATTTTTGTAAGTTGAACTGTTGTTATTTTCCAAGGACAAACCCCTTTGGGGATGATATGTTATTCTTTTAATGTACTATTACATTTGGTTTCCTGGTTTTTTTATTTGGATTTTTGCACCTCTGTTTATCACGAATGTTGACCTGTAGTTTTCATTTTTCATGCTACCTTCTTTTTAGTTTCGGTATCATAATAATGTTGGCCTCACGAGGTCAGAAATATTCCCTTTAATCCTAGTCACTCTTTACATCACAGACACAGCAGTTTAAAGGAGAAGAAGCTGCACTTGGCTTGTTATGGCTCATGACCAGCCAGCTCACAGGGGCCTCACAGAGGACTGGTGCTCATGCCACAGCTGCGAGGAGGCACACGGAGAGCCAGGAGCTGGGGAGGCAGAGAAGCCCCTCCGGGTCATGCCTCCAGTGACCACCTTTTCTGACCAGACCCTGCCTCTTAAGAGCCAGTCAGCTACACCACCATCTTGATTCAGTCATATTCCAGAAGTCCTGCTATGTGTATATGAAGAGGCCTCAGGGTGGGCCAGGGATTTAGCTCAGTGGTTCTGACATCTTCCTGGCAAATGAAAGGTCCCAAGTTTGATCCCTGTAACCACACACCGCAATGCAGGGCGTGGTGGCTCATGCCTGTAATCCCAGCACTCAGAAAGCAGAAACACAGGATTGCTGTGAGTTTGAGGCTGCCCTGGGCTACATAATGAGACTCTGTCTCAAAAAAAAAAAAGCTTTGGAGTGACATTCTCAATCCAAATTATAGTGTCACCTCTTTGGTTATCATTAATTCTTCCTTAAATGTTTGGCAAAATTGTCCAGTAAAGCCATCTTATCCCAGGTTTTACTTTGTTGAGAGGTTTTCTATTACTGACTCAGTCTCCTTACTAGTCATGTGTCTGTTCATATTTACTATTTCTTTATTATTCAGTCTTGGCAGGTTTTATGTTTCTAGAAATTTATCCATTTTCCTAGGTTATCTAGTTTGTTGATCTATCATTTTTATAATAGTCTCTTATGATACTTTTTTATCTCTATAGCATCTGTCATAATGCTTCTTTTATTGCTGGTTTAAACTGAGTCTTGTCTTTTTGATCCTTGGTCTAGCTAAAGTTTTATCGATTTTGCTTATTTTTCAATATCCCACTCTTAAATTTCATTTATATTTTTTCTGTTGCTTTTTCTATTGTTTTATTTATTTCTTCTATAATTTTTATCATTTCCTTCCTCCTGATTAATTTTTTGGGCTTTTTGTTTGTATACTTGTTTTTTTTTTATTTTTATTTTTTTAAGAATCAAACTCAGGACCTTACATTTGCCAGGCAGGCATGGCACCACTGAGCTAAATTCCCAGCCCTGTGTTTATTTAGGATTTAGTGTTCTTTTGCTCTAGCTTTTCAATGTGTAGTTTGGGTTATTTACTTGAGATATTTCTTCTTTCTTATATTGACATTTGTGACTATAAATATCTCTACTAGTGTTGTTTTTGTGGCAAACTCTATATTTTGGCATGCTGCCTTTTCATTCTCACTTAACATATTTACTAATCTACTCTTTAAATTATTTTTTATTCATTAGTCACTGTGTTGTTTAATTTCCACATATTTGATTTTTCCAGATTTTCTTGTTATTGATTTCCAGCTTTTTTTTCCACTGTAATTGAAAAGGTCATTGTTATAATTTCAATCCTATTAAATTTGTTAAAACTTGTTCTGTGACAAAACATTTTTTTATGACAAAACATTTGAACCATTCTAGAGAACGTTGTATATGTCCTTGCAAGAAGAATAAGAATTATGCTGTTGTTGGAATAAACATTCTGTACTCAACTATTAGTTCATTTCACCTGTAATTTTGTTTTTTGTTTTTGTTTTTGTTTTTTAAGACAAGAACTCAATATGTGGCCTAAACTGGCATTGAACCTGTAGCAATTCAACCCTCAAGTACTGGGATTTATTTCTTAAATATAAACAATAGATGAGAGCTAACAGTACACTTATTATTCATACTAGCTAGTACAGTTTTATTTTTCATACAGAAGCTAAATTTCTTCCCTCTGCTTATTTTGACATATGGAGAATATGATAAATATTTGATAAATATTCAAATGATAAATATCCTTTTGATTTTTCCTCTCAATTAAATGATACCTTGAGTTAAGGATTGAATCTGCTTATGGCTTTTACTTGCACCATTTTGCCCATTATAAATCACGGTCCTGTATGATTCCAAAGAGTAAAATATATAAAACTATAAATATTAAGGCATTGTATTTGAACTGTGGAAGTGAAAGGAATTTCAGTCAAGGCCAATAGAATTCAGATTCCACTTTATATCACTTAGTCTCTGGGTTTGTTACATAATCTCTGTCTTGCTACTAAATACCTGTAAGTGGAAAACCAAGTTTGTCTGAACAACTGAGTTACACCGAAGTCTTCTGCAGTAGTAACCATTGGGCTGTGGTCAGGCCAGAGAGAGAGAGGCTGCTATCATCAGTATTTACGACAAGCATATGAAATATTCATATATTTGTGTTTGTCACGAATCGCATATGATAGTAAATTTTAAAGCAGGAACTTATTAGTTCCCTTGAGAAGAGTTCCTTACCCTAGTTCAGAGAATTGTATTTGTACTGAAAGAGCAAGTGAGAAAAGAGGCTGTCTGGAGAGGCCTTTGTTTTCAGAAAGATCTGGGAAGTATCCTGTGCCAGGTGCCGGTGATTTCAAAGGAAAGCCATCAACTGAAGTGCGACACCTGCCGCAGCAGCGCGAAATGGTGCAGGAAGATCCACACTTTGTCCCCAGCTGCTGCTCCTGGCACTGCTGCCCATTCTGGCTCCAAGTCGTCTCCATCCGCCGGGTACAGCCTGAGTCACGTTGCTGCGCTGACTTTCTTCCTTCCTCCATCTATTCATCTTGATTCCTACGTGACTTTTTGGAACGAGGGAGTGAACAAACAGGACTCCCCATCTCCCAGCTGACTTGAGGTTACCTCCTTCGTTAGACTCTGAATTTCCTTCCTAACGCCTGACTCACAACAGGCAGGTTACAATTTATCCACCTGTGACTGGAATAAAAAATTGAGTGCAATACTTGAAGAGAATATTTAAGTGGTACTTTTTAAAAGAGTAGGACTGCAATCTCTGGAAACCAAATAGAGTTTAAATGATATAAGAAAAGCTGTGGACATAGGTGAGTCTAGGATAATACCCGGGTGAGTTTCAGTACAAACCAGAAAGTAATGTTTGAATTAAATCTCTGAATGCTGAGCTAAACGATTTAAAATATATGGAAGGCTTGATGAGATGTGCTTTTCTGATGCTTTTATCACTTGGGTAGGCTGTGGCTAAATTCAGCCAAGTCTTATTTATCTGAATATTTTAAAATGAAAAATGCTGTGTCGAGAGCGTTTGAATCATGCTTTCCTTTCTGAGCCTTCTTTTAGTCAGATCTCTCCTCCTTATAGCCTGAAAGCAGGGGAGAGAGGAATGAAGATAAAACCAAAACTCACCGAGTTGCTTCATTCTTAGTCATGCCCCAGGCACAGAGATCAATATAAATTAATTAGAATCAAAATTAAATTGATTTTAGCTAAAAGCTGTGTTAAAGCATGGGTAAAAAATTGAGTAATTTAATTTTAAAATAAGTTATAAAGATGAAGGCAGTATAGCATGCATTTCTGCACGTAAAATAACATTCAGAATTAGCTCTGAGAAAAAAAGAGTAACATGACAAAATATCACTATATTATGTTAACCAGTGTCTAATGTATCTTTTCTTTTGAACTTTGAAGTACAAATGCAATGCATAAGTGTAACTGGACTTGTGAGGCACATATGACTGTGTTAATCCAAAATACCCTTTGACCTTCCTAGCCCTCAGAATTTATATCATAAATACCATAAAATATAGGTGTGTAGATTCAGAGAGACTTACAACTGCTTGCCTTCATGTTAAGGGAGATGAAGATATTTTGCTGCCAGAACTTAAAATTAAGATATGCTTGCATGAAAAAGGCCCCAATTAACCTGCATGTATCTGCCAAATTGGTTATTTATGGCATTTCTGTCCCCATAATCATCTCTCTAGCACTCTTTAAAAGTGAAGTGATTGTTTAATTAAGGGATTAATTGTTTCCTAGTGTGAATTATTCACACATGATAAAATTTTTATCAATACATGATGTATCTAACCATATGCACAAGGGCTAAAAGATGACTGAGGTTAAGTGGAAAGATTGATTTGATTAAGAGAGAATTGGAGACACATTCTGCCTTTCATTTCCTGCTAGTTTTTGTGATAAGGCAATGTGTGCATATATAATTTTTTAAGGATTCCAGTGCCTGGAAAACTACTCATAAATTTATATTTAGTAATTATTGCTCTCTAAGGAATATTTTGCTATGATGAAAATGAAAAATAAATACCCAGTGACAATGACATTCTGTCATCTCATTTTATCCGTGCAAAATTAACAGCCACAATGAAACCACCATCTGCCATTTAAATTCCTTCTGGAAACTGAAATGCACAAATTTAAGAAAAACATGGAAACAGTGGTCCACTGGTTAGGAAATAAAATTCAGTGTCTCACTTTGGCCACAAATACCAGTATCTGGACCTGTGAAAGGGTGTCAGATTTCTGCTTGTTAGTCTATTGGAGATGACAGATCTTTACTGTGCAGCAATCATGCACCAGTCGACCTTTGTAAGATTCTGATTACCTACAAGGATGAAGATGAGATTTTCCTATCAAAATATGACTAGTCTAATGTGATTTTTTCTAAATTACTTTGATTTAGGTAGATCAATTATTAAATGTATCAATTGGCTTTTAACCCCTTGCTTCTGTTGGGTGAGTTGCTTATCCTACATGAGTGCCACCTTCCACATTGCTTCTATTCTTTAGAATAGAGCTGCCAGAGGTTCTAGTATCCATGATTATTTCAGAATTATGAAGATAATGTCAGTTCCATCCCAACAGAATAAGAATCAAATGACTGTTCCACCCTAACATCAAAATGTAGTATACTTCTTGTTACAATCAAGTAGCTATTCCATATGAGGCAAGGTGGCTAACTGAGGTCAACCAAAGAAAGAAGAAGTTTAGAATTCATTTTTTCCCAGGCACTTCAGAGTGTGCCCAGTGGGACAGTGTGCTAGAAGTGAGCTGATTAGAAAGATTTGTTAGAACAATGGTTTTCAAAACATCCCTCAAGTACACTTCAAGAATAAAGGAGAAGGAAATTGGTGCCTTAGGATACCCAGGAGAGTCCCCAGTTTGTGATTGCTTATGTTAACATGATAATGGGAAACCCCAGCACACAGACCATTAAAAATAGGTAGCAGTGATTTAAACATACACAATTAATACTTGACAATGTTAGAGTGAGAAATAGATACCTTCCTCCAGTGAACACTGCCTGTTCCATGATAAGGTGTGTGCAAACATACACTGGTACATGTAGATGGGCATATGTGTAGGGATTAAGCCTCTATGATCAAAATGGAAAAACTACTTTTGACTAGTCAGCCATGGATCCATTTTCTAATTAAGTACTTTTATTTGGTACCAAGAATCAATCTTGGGACCTTGCACATGTGAAGCAGGCACCAGAACCCCTGAGCTAAATCCTCAGCCCATCTAAGTGCTTTTGAGAAATGAGCAGTCACATGTACCATTGGTCAGTGACTCATTTCCCTTTTGCAGGAACAGAAGTTTTTGTTTTATTTTAATCAACTGTTTTGGCTTACTATTGTGAATAAAACATTATTCTGGGAATACAACACCTAGACTTTCAGTTGTTTGAAGACCTTTAATAATCCCCAAGGTCTAGACAATTTCATTTCTACTAGAAGTAAAATGAATATTTTTGCCTTGCACTAAATCTTGCATCACATCAAGTTTTATTCTAGGCCTTTATTTTTCTTTAACCTCTATCAAAGCTTCAGTTACCACCTGAATGCCTTTGCCTCCCAGATGTGCATCTGTGGTTCACTCGTCTGCTTTGAACTCCACATTCATCTCCCACCTGGAGATGCAGCTTGTTCATAGACAGTACCCCAAGGTTGGGGTGTCAAGTAAAGGACCTCACTGAAGGTCCTACCATCCATACAGTTTCATGACACTGCCATCTCCTCTCTTCTCTACATGTAGTCTACCACTGAGTTATGTTGACTTTATTTACTGAAGTTTTTAAAAAATCTACATTCTTCTTTCCTTTTGCTTCACCACTGTTGTGGTCTAAGGCCTCATACTATCATGCTGAAATGCTTCAGTAGACTGCTCATTCCTACCTTTATTTTCCTCAGACTCCTCTCCAATACCGTCTCTTTATCATGAAGTATGAATCCATTCAGTTCACCATTTATATAAGATTAATTGACAACTTCTCATTTCTCTTGACAACCTCTGGAGACTCAGTGCGGCCTCTTAGACTGGTGTGGCTGCCTGGCTGTGTGAGCCTCTGCTGAGCCTAAAATAATGATCAGCTGACATCCTCATATAGTTAACTTCTGGATGTCTGTAGACCTGACCTCAAAGAAAACCTCCACAGGAAAGTATCCCCTAGACATTACACCATCGCGGTACAGCAGAGCTGTCATTCTCAGCACTTTGCACTACCTGCAGTCCTACACTTACTTGTATGATTCTTGATCAGTGTCCTGCAAGACTGTAGGAACCATGAGGATGAGCGCTTTGTCTGCTTTGGTCTCTAGAGTGTTCCTAGAGGGAGAGGGGGAAAGCTTGCAACTTGAAAGATAATTTAAGCTGCTTGGAATTTGTCCTAAGATAATAGGATATCTTCAGAGGATTTTCATCCAAGGAACAATGTGATCAGATGTCCACTCTGGGACAGTCACCTCGATGAGGGATAGACACATGTGGGTAGCACTCCTGATACACAAAGTGAGGCAGAGTCACAGCAACCACCAGCCACCACCATCATCTCTTCAGTTCGTTCTGTTCCTCCTCTCTACATCCAGGGACAAGGGTTACACATGAAACCTCTCAGACAACTGTTTAACAACTGCCAGTGCCTTATTGGTTCAAATGATATTGATTGAGTTCCTAAATACATGCTTGATACCTAGAAATAAAATAATGAGAACTGGTCTAGGCTCAAATGTGTAACCCCAGCTGACATATCCCACTTTAGAGGGAGAGGTTATCCAGAGTGAAACCCAGGGTGAAAGATACTGCAGTGAGAGTCTGAATGGAGTGCTGGAACTCAGAGCAGATTACAACTAAAACACTTCACTGGGGGTGCCAAAAACTGCATCCAAAAAGAAGTGGACTTTGAATGCGTAGGAAAAAGAGGGTTTCATGATGGAAAATTAGGTAAGGGGTCATTCAAGTATCTGGGATAGAATGTGCAGAAGTCCAGACCTATGAAAGACCATAGTCTATTGGGGAAGAGCTTTGCTCTTTGCTCTTGCATGAAGGCAGGGTAGGGGAGGTGGAAGAAAATGGGCAGAGGCATGTTGGCATCATATTGTAAAGTGAATATTCGTACTGCAAATTGCAATCTGCACATTGAGCTGAGGAGCATTCAAAGTCATTTGACCCCTCTCAAAGTCTCTGGTCTAAAAAAGAATAGAAAACAGTGACTAACCCAGTAAGAGTAATAGTCGTCTGCAACTAAAAAAAAAAAAAAGATTGGTTATAATCTTGGCAGAGGTAGGACTGGCTTTGTGCCTCTGAGGGGAGAGGGCCAGGGTCCCAGGGAACTGGCCCACACTGGCAGTGCCACACGTGGTGAGCCTGGCCACATCTTCCCACATGCTGCACTGTGACAAGCATCTGGATTTGTGTCTTGCAGTTCCATGGAAAATGGGCTACCACCTGACCCTGCAGACTGGGCCGTGATGGATGTAGTCAATTATTTCCGAACAGCAGGATTTGAGGAGCAAGCTCATGCTTTTCAGGAGCAGGTATCTCAGTCTGAAGAAATGCGACAAACATAATGACCTCCCATATCACAGTGGGCAGAATGGGGTGAAGAGGTAGAGCGAAGAGCAGGGAGGCTTTCAGAAGCTGGGGCGAAGGAGGGCGCAAGCGGCAGACAGGCTGTTCTTCCCTCTCCTCCTGGCCTCAGCACTCCCTGAATGGCTTCAGCAATGCACTTAGCTTGGTGCTGTGCTGGATTCACAACGATGTTCTGGTTCTTCTTTAGTGTGTGACCCTCCCCAAGTTACCATAGCTCTCTGAGGCTTATTTCACCTCTAATGTGAGGCTATCGATAACTAACTTGATAGAATGTTGTTGTAAAAACTAAAGAACAAGATGTAAAAATTGCCTGACAGGTCTGGACATAGCGCCGATGCTCAAAAATGTTGATTCCTTTCCCTGGGATTCAGGGTTAGTAATGAACGAGGGAAAGAAGGACCAGAGTTTCTCCTAATGGTCAAGAGGATTCATCATGCCACTTTGCTGGCTGAGCGAGCTCTATGGAGCTGGTTCTCAAGGGGACTGACCTGGAGAAACCGGGGAACACATTGTGGTTCACCCAGATCAGCTCACTAGGAAACAGAGTTCCTATCTCACTATCAATAAATGCTATGGGTTTCTAGGTAGTAATTTTACTTTTCTGATGTTATAATCTGGTTGAGGTTTTAACAAAATCTTCAAATTTCATCAAACTAAAGAATATATCTGGATGCTTCTTCTACAGCCCTTCAGCATTAGGTTATTTTTCAAGCTATTGGTTGTACAGCCTGAGTTTGGATAAAGTCATTTTTCAAATATCACATATTTTAATCTTGTCAGCTACCTTTTCCTCCAAACCTGAACCATATGCATATGTATTTTTTGCTAGTTTGGAAAATTTGCCAAAATAGAAATTTAAATCACTTTACACCCACCAGAAGAACTAAAATTAGAAAGACTGATAGTGCCAAATGTTCGCAAGGATGGGTAGCAACTAGAAATCTCCTGCACTGTTGGTAACAGTATAAAATAAACACTCATACATCCACCGCATGATCCAGCAATTTCACTCCTGGGTATTTACCCAAGGGAAATGGAAACATATGTCTATAAAGATATTTGAACAAAATTGTTCCTCGCTGCTTTTTTATAGCAGTCACAAACTAGAAGCCTGGGTTCACATTGATAGGAAACAAATGTAGGAACTATGATACATTCATACAGTGGGATAGTACCCAGGAATGAAGAGGAAAGAATTCCTGGCATATGCAACAGTATGACTGAGTCTCACAACACAACACTGAGTGACAAGTGTTGCTCAGGGAAAACAATGGGTCTGTTTATATTAAATTTCAGACCAGAACAACAGAAAAAAAAAATCAATGCTTCCCTCTGAATAGGTGCAAATGGGGAATGAGTGGGAAGAGATTTGAGGGTACTTCCTGGGAAGCTGACAATCATGTCTTGATGAGGGCTTGAGTTACAAGTCACTGCATGGTCACTTCATAGTCTGTGGCATTTACAATGATTCATACTTGGACATTATGTAGTATGTAAGTTTTACCTCAAAAGGAAAATAATTATGAAAATATTAGAGAACACCATGGCAACTGATATATTTGAGGGCAAGTGTACTGTTACATGCAACTTCCTTTGAAATCTTTCCAAAATATAGATTAAATAATTAAATAGAAGTATGACTGCAGATAACTATATGAGAAAGTGAGTACAGAAAATATTTATTATACAGTTTCCATGGTAAAAATATGTGTGTTACTATGAAACTATGACAACTATTCTTTATGTCTGAAAAATGCTACAATAGAATTGTAGTGGAAAATAACAGCTCAAGCTGGAACATGGAAAGGTTTCAGCTGGAGCATATTTACTTTGGTTTTGAATGATATAATGTCCACCTGTGTCACTGCAGTTGAATAACTCTCTCTTAAAATTGAATTTAAAGAATACTGTAAAAGGTTAACAAAAACAAAAAGACAGCTAATAGGTCTCTTGGCCAGATTCCCAGATGCCCAAAAGATTTTTCAGGTGAACAAGCTTTTGCTCAGACTCCTCTGAAGCAGACGTCCCTGACTGGGGACAGTACACTCTCTGGGCTTCCAGATCCTGTGCGTGACCTCAGAGATGGGATGTCCAGCTCTGAGCTTGGCCCAGGAACAAGACCTTTCTGCTACAGATAACATCCTGGCACTAGAGACACTGAGAGGAAAAGGAACATTTCATTCAGAAATCCTTCAAAGGGGAAACAAGCATCTCCTCACCATGGCACTGAGTCTGCCAAGCCTGAAGCCTGAGAAATGAATTCCCAGATGCCTAAGATTTGGTTCCTCATCCAGAAACTCAAGTGCCTTCATTCCTATGGAAGGGTGCTGGGTGGATAAAGTCTGTCATGGTTATTCTCTGGAAATTATCCATGTCTGAAACTTTTCAAATGTCCATTGCTTTTTCTTCTTCTCATCAAAGGAAAGAGAGCACAGTAGGAGTCACTGGTTAGGCTCAGGCTCGTAGGATAAGTCATTGCTACGATTTCCATGAGAACTGAGCACCGCCCCATTGTAGGTCCCCTCCCCCACATTAACCTGCTTCTCCCACCAGTCAGTCTCACTTCCAAGGTCATCCTGACAATGACCTCAACTAAGCAGCTTTCACTCACCAGATGCCTCCTGCCGGAAAGACTCAGACCCCTCTCTAGCCTAAACTCACAACCTGTCCAGGCACATTTCTAGCTCACAGCCATGTTGCTGCCATCAGAATGGCCAGCCACAACCTATCCTCTTCTGAGGAACAGTGCTCCCTTGCCACTTGACAGAAACGAGATAAGAGCAGAAAGAAGCCACCACTAAACCGTCTTTGCAAAGAGCAGCTTTAGAAAGTTGGATCTGCTCCATTGCTAGTGATGTGGGGAGCTTATTGTTTCATGGCTGTGACAAGCCAAATGAGTGTGTTCCCCCAGACTTGTATTTTGAAAACCTCATTCACAATGTGATAATGTTAGGAGGAAATACTTCCGGGATGTGATTAGGTTTAGATGAGGTCATGAGGGTGGCGCTCTCTCATAGGCCCAGTGGCCTTTGCTGAGCCAAAGAGCTTGATACCCACCCCCACCACCACATGTGCATAAGCACAAAGGCACTTGGCCATCTGCAAGAGGAAGAAAGTGATCAGCAAGACAACCACACTGGCATCCAGCTCTTAGGCTTCCAGTGTCTAGAGCTACAGGAAATGAATTTCTGCTATTCATGCCACACAGTCCATACTGCCTCGTTATAGATGCCCAGGCTAAGATGCTGACACTGATGTCAAACGTACTAACAGAGCTGACTTTGAGAGAACAGACCATCTTCATGGCGCAGTTTCCTTATGTACTGCTGGGCACTCTCCTCTACCAGCCACACTCAGATAATGCTGTCGAATGCTGTGACTACTTGGAAGATACTAGGCCACTGCATGAGATTCTTCTCAAGAATAGGAATGGTGTTCCTGGGGGAGGAGAAGGCAGCTGTTGACCTTTGCCTTGCTACCTTTTTCCCTGTGTGATGTCCCTCTGTGACAGACTGATTATACCTATTGTCAGTCCCTTTGATGTAATTATCTCCATCAAGTTTTCTGGAAAGCCTGGTTTGAGCTTCATTTATAATGTACAGTTATAAGCCATAACTGTACAGTTATAAGCCATAACTTACATCCATAAGGACTATCAAGAAGGAGGGTCTAAACTCTTGCCCATCCAAACATCAATGACCTGGTGACAGTAAAGTGTGTGTGTGAGACTGTATTCCTGTTGTGACCAGACCCTTTATACCCAGTGATGTTGCCCTCCCTTGGGTTGGTGCATGGCTGTGTCATCAGAGCTGGAACAGGTTACTTGGTGAGGACTCTGGCCCACTGGTGTTGCCTACAGTGCTCTAAAGTTTCCACTGGGTTATGATAGCAAGAGGTAGGAGGAGCTTTTCCCAGAGAAGGCAGTGATTATAGCATCATCAGAACCACCTGTTTCCCACCAACACTATGGTGAAGTGGTTCTTTCCCCAGGTATTTTCTAGTGCATAGATTGTCAAGGCCTGGATAAGAGTTGGTATCATGACTCCTGGTTTATTTTTGCATAATTTATTCATGGTCACTGGATGACCCTGAGAAATTTGACTCCCTAAAACTCAGATATCTATAAAATGAATATAGAGTTCAACAAACAAAATATCATTCCTGTCTTAAAAGTCAAAGGTGTGATCATGGAAGTGGTCCTCAAGATACATGCTTACAGAGCTCAGTAGAAAAGTCATGTGAACCACAGAAGAATTATTTATAATAGCTGGTAAAAAAAATTGGTACTTGTTTATAGAATAGGATGCCTGGTTTTCATGAGTCAAAGGTATCTTAGGAGTTCCATTTTCCTAAGAGCTTTGGTTTTTAAGAAAGACCATTTTGACTTATTCGGAAGCATCTTCACCTCCCTCAGAGAAAACATTTTTGATAAAATTTACTCTATCCATCTCAGAAAGCTAAATCTGACAAAGCAGGTTTCTACTGCCATCTGTATCTGCATTGCTTTTAATTTGATGCCAGTTAAAAAGTTGTGGCACGCCAGTACAAACTAGACCACTCAAATTGGGTCCGAGTCACAAAGACAATTCTCCCAGCTGTAATGCAGTCACTTCATTCCTATGTCTTTGTCTGACTCACATATACAAAGAAGACAAAAAATACAGAACTGCCATTCATTCAATCACTGTCATATAGTTCAGGCTGTTGTGATGTCTTGTATCAATGAGTGAGTTACATCAGTGGTTTTATTTCTAGAACAATATACATCTCTGAGGTCATTATTTTCTTGGAGCATCATGACAAAATAGTATGCACCATAAGTGACAAATTAATTTTATTCTGTTACCTCCTTACTTCAAGCCACATTAATATGAACAGTATTTTACTCTGAAATGCCCAAATGGTTAAGTCATTCATTTGAAACATGAAGATTGGAGATTCCTTTTTTGTTTGTTTTATTTTGGTTTTGGTTTTTTTGTTTTTTTAAGACAAGGTCTGGCTTTGTAATTCAGGCTGGCCCTGAGCTCACTACGTAGCCCAGGTGAGCCTCGAACTCAGCAATCCGCCTGCCTCTGCCTCCGGAGTGCTGGATTACAGGCATGAGCCACTACACCTGGCACTGTGGTGTGTAATTCTAAGATTCTGCCTTTAAAAAATAAATTATAAAAGTGTGAACAGAAATTGTTACACAGAAACTTGAGTTTTATTGGCTTCATTGAAAGCAAGATCTGAACTAGGCCAATCAAAACCTCGTACATTTGAAATTAATCACCTTTATTAGCATTTAACAAAAGCAGTACTGAGAATATTCAAGGAGCTCTGATGATTACTATGTCATAATAATTGAAGGCTATGGGAATGCTTTAACTATTTTATGGCATAATAAGCAGGGAACGTGACAACTTAGAATCTGTTGACATGCTTTTTCAGTCCATAAATATTAAAAAAAAAAAAAACTGACATAAGAAGCAAGTGGGTAAGCCATATATCAGTCAATGTTTATTTGAGACTTAATGCAAGATATACAAATATAAAAGAATTTAGGGGCCAGGGATTTAGCTCAGTGGCTCTGGCGCCTGTCTTGCAAGCTCAGGGACCTGGGTTCGATCCCCGGTGACCACATACAGCAATGCTGGGAGGGGTGACTCATGCCTGTAATCTCAGCACTTGGGAAGCAGAGGCAGGAGGATTAGTGTGAGTTTCAGGCTTACCTAGGCTACATAGTGAGCTCAGGGCCAGCTTGAACTACAAAGTGAAACCCTATCTCAAAAAAAAAAAAAATTATAAGATTGGCTTTTGGTGGCTGCCCACAAAGTCAGGTGTGGAGGAGTGCAAAGTGTCTATGTCTTAGAGATATGAAGGATCCAGCTGAAGGTCTGGAGCTCAGGGTACTGTTCCATGCAAGCCCGTATCAGGGGACCAATAGGTCTGGCATGGAAGGCTGAGAAGTGTGCTGGAGGCTGAAGTGTCCGCACTGGAAACCAGGAGATGACATGCAAGGTGAAAGCAAAGACTGGAGCACCTCCAAAGTCAGAGAATCAGTATTTCCTTCTCTATTTCTCCTTTATAACTTTTAGGTGACTGGTCACCCTCGGGTAGATCATCTGTCTTCTGTAAATCCCCTCAGCCACACTCAGAGCTCTGGTGATTCAATTTAATTGGGTGTTTCTTGCTCCAGTTGATATCATGAGTTAACTATCACAGACTAACCATTTAAAGGTAGCCAAGAGAGTTGAAAACAAAATCCATAAGGAAAGAATCTTCTGAAACTTAATTGAAATAGAATAGATTTCTATAAAATAACTGTGTTAGTTATTGATGGATGCAATAACCAATTCTCAAAACATAAAGGAATAAAGATTTAATTTAGCTCTTGATTTGAGGGGATTCAGTCCATAGTCAGGTGGCACCAAGGCAAGAACCTCATGGTAGGAGATCGGGGCAGAACAAAGCTACTTAGTTCACTGCAGCCAAGAACAGAGCAGGGAACATTGCAGAGAAGAAAGAGCAAGGGACTGTACATAATACCCAAAGTCACCCCTTCATGACCAGCCCAGACGTACACAGGAGCCTACTCTACTCATCTCCTAGGCATTCCATAATCCAATGAAGTTGAGGTATCAGAGTTAATAGTCACATTAGACTCCAAATAATTGTTTAGATCATTCAATTGAAAATAGAGAAGGTATAACACATAATAAAATAGCCAAGTAAGTGGTGTTTGTTTACTTACTCAGTTATTTCCATAATTGCTGTGGCTTTTTCTAACACTCATTTAAATAAGTATAAAACTATTAAAGCATAATAATGCTTATTAATATAATTAGAATTATTTTACTTTAATAAATCTAGCTGACACCATTACAGATATGAGGACCATCTGAGGAAAGCAAAGAAGATTCCAGGCAGAGTGAAAATTAGATGCAATGATGGGCAGACATAAAACAACACGGCTTATGTTGAGAAATTCAGTTAAATTGTAGTAGAAGATGTGAAGCAGAAACTCAGAGGATAAGACTAAAAAGACAAGGCTCCAGATGACAGAGAGTTTGGTTTGCATGGGAGAAAAAATACCGAGATGTATCAAAGAACCAGTGAAGGGTACTAGTTTCAGGATGAAACCTGTGTTTTTGAAAGACTTGTGGTAACCAGAATGGTGGCTTGGAAGACAAGGAGACCAAAAGTGGGGAAGCAGCTGTACAGTCTCATTGTGGGTGAAAGGGAAGAGGTAGATTAGAAAGTACAGTTATGTGTCACTTAGTCAATGGCTAAATTGTAGCCAGGGCACTCTTTAGCAATTTCATTGTGAGAACATCACAGAGTGTACTTGTACAACAGAGACACCCTCAGTGATGTAATCATATATAATTTAAGTGGACCACCATCATATATGCTGTCTTGATAGAAACATCGTTCTATGATGTATGAGTGGATATACAAAATTGTCAGTTTGCCAGGTCTCTGCCATTGCTACAGGCCTGAACCCAGTGCTCACAGGTGGGGGGAGGGAGGAAGCCTTGATAACTACCATGTCTCCAGACTGGGAGGTTGTAAAGTGAGGCCATGAACCAGAACACCTGTGGGAGGTAAGTTTTAAAAGGGATAGTAGGTTGGCGTCTGTTAAATTTGGGGGCCTGTGAAACGTCTAAGAGAAGCCATCTATCAGACACCTAAAGAGTGAGGGAAGAGTGAGACCTCCAAACAGCTGTGAGAGTCATCATCAGTCACAGAGGGAAAAGAATAAGAAAGGGGTTTAGAAAGGGAAAACGGCCAAGAGCAGTATCCTGAGGAATACCAGAGCACTGGGGAGAGAATCAGCAATGAGAGGTTTTATAGAAACCATGAAAGGGGCAAAGTTCAAGAAAAAAATGAAATAATCAAGTTCAAAACACCTCAAGAAGGTCAAGGGCAGTGAGATGTGGGACTGACGAAGTCTGCAAATGTGATTACTGGCATTGTTGAGGAAGAGTGTGGAGCCCTTGAGGAAGGAGGAGCTAGTGGAGCACAGGAAAGTGGACACGAGCCAGTGGTAGCTGGAGGGTCATGTAAGCACGAAAGCTCCTTCCTAAGGGAGGACACAGCCAGACTCATTGACAGGCAGGAAAGTAGCCCAAAGAGTTGAGTAAGTTAAAATGATGAGAAATTGAGGAAAGTTAAATGAATCAAATCCCTTAAGAATTTGAAAAGGCAGAAGATCAAAAGAGTGTGATGAAGTAGGACTGGAGAAATTGGAACTTTTGCACATCGCTGGGAGGAATATAAAATGATACAGTCACTGTGGAAAACACTCTTCAAGAAGTTAAGTATAGAATTACCATATGACTCAGCAGTTCCTCCTCAAGGAATTCAAAAGAGGAACTCAGACACTTACTCTTGTGCAGGGGCCTTTGTAGCATTAGTCCCAATAATCAAAAGTGGAGACAACTTGAGTGTCTACAAACAAATAAGTAAGGAAAATGGGATAAACACATAAAACAGAATATCCAGTTATAAAAACGGATGAAGCTTTGATGTATGTTAAACGGAAACAAACTCTGAAGACACCATGCCAAGTGAAATACGCCAGACACACTACCCATTTGCTTTTATACTCAATAGCTAAAAAGGCAACTTCCTAGAGACACAAAATAAAGAAGCTGTCAGAGTCTGAAGGAAGGGAAGAGTTATTAATGGGTATAGAGTTTCTGATTGAAGTGATAGTAAAAATTTAAGAAGAAAGTGGTGATGACCATGCTACCTTATGATTGTAATTAATGCTATTTTATACTTAGAAATGGTCAATGTGATGTTTCTTGTAAAGCATATTTTACCACAATAAAATGCTTGTAAATACAATGTCAGTCATTATATTCATTCATATATATATATTGAATATGTATCCATTATATTCAATTTCAATAATAAAATATTCAAAAATTAAAATAAAAACACCAGAGAATCAGCCCTGAACAAGACACAGATAAAAACAGTGTGTCTGGGAGGGTGCTTGCATGTGAAATTAGCTCTGAATTGGTAGATTGAGTAAAGAGGACTGCTCTCCTCAGTATGGGTGGCCATATCCAACTCGTTGATGGCCCCAACAGAACAAAAAAGCTGGAAAAAGGACAAATTCAAACTCTGTCTGATGTGGAACACACACGTCCTGCTCTCAGACACCAGAGTACGTGGTTGGTTCTCAGGCCTGCGTTTCCTGACTAGGACTTCATCATCCACTGCCTCTTGACCACCCCAGCATTCTCAGGCCATCAGTCCCGGATTTAACCGCACCACCAGCTCTCTTGCTTTCCAACTTGTGCCTTGGTTGCAACCAACCAATATTCTGTGGTTTCTGTTTTTCCAGAGAATCCTAACACAGCTTAGTTTCAGAGACACTGAGAATTACTGACAGTTTCTGTTTTTTTTTTTTTTTTTTAAACTAAACAGAAAGGAAGCCCCTCTTTACAGAGTGGAGTGTTAAGAGTAAAGATTTATTTAGGAATTAGAGGAAGGTACTCATGGCCACCAAGGAGCATAGGAGAAGGAGATGACTATGGATAAATGAAAGAATTATTGAGATATTATACTGACTCAGCTGAGTTTGGTAAACTGCGAATGTGAACTATTCCATCTTCATGGGTTTTTAAAAAATAACTATACTGAACAGAGGAGTTAGAAAAGCTGCAGAAAAGGAAGTGTCCTTCTGTTTGGGCCATAGGGTGTGTGCCCTGGGGACAGTGCAAGCTAACAGCCTCACAAGAATATTTTAGCAGGATAGGAGGAGAATAGTTCCCATGGCTAACCATATGCTTCACACAAAAGTCTGAAGGGGATTCATAACCCTGGGGAAAATGAAATAAAATGAAAAACTGAATTTAATGACAGTGAGAGGGAGAGGACAAGGTATTGGACTTTTAGTGTCATAGAGGCAGGACTCTTCTGTGGATGACATCATAAAAGTAGGTTCTAAAAGTGAAAGTGAATATGGAAATGATGTATTAGACTAGACTAACTGATGTCTCAAGCAGGTGAAAACATACACAGGGGTTTAATGGCAATAGTTTATTTCTTGCCCACTTAATTAACCCCAAGTGGGTGTTGGGAACGGCCTGCTTCACTGTTATTCAAAGCCCCGGGCTGCTGGAAGTGCTGTCATGTTCAGCTGGTGATTTGCAAGTTGCTCTGAGCACACAAGTCAGTTTGTGCAAGGATAAAGGGGGCTGAGGGGCCCTCTTAGGTGGTTTTGTGATGCAGCCTGGCAGAGGTGACCTCCACCCTTCACATTTCACCCTCCAGGGCTCAGTCATGGGACACGGAGTTACAAACTAGTTCAGGGAATGTGAAGTTGTGTGTCCTACACAAAGGGCAAGAAGAAGAAGCCCAGCTACCCTGGGTCCCTCATGCTCTTCATTTTTAAAGCATTTGCTGTTTTGGTGCTAAATTCAGAAATACACTTCAAAAAAGGCTAACATTCACTAAAGAAGTCTTATCTGGTAATGTGTGGGAAATCTTCATGTCTAATTCTATTCCCCTAATCTGTCCTTTTTGTAATCTACCTAGATTAGTTTCTGTGATCCAGTTCCTTCATTTCATTAAATGAGTTTTCCCCTTACCTGGATTAGAAATGTGTACAGACTTTTTTATAATATAGCTCCTTTATCATTCACTAGTGCCAATGGCAAATATTAAGTAAAACAAGGAAAGATTCATGAATCTGTGTTGTATCTGAATTAAGTGCAAGACCCATCTAGCTTATGAGGCAAAAACTTTTATTCCACACACACATGTAGTTTCTCCCTGGTACAAGCCCATGACCACGTGTTTATTTGTTTATTTACTTATATTTTTAAAGGTGCATAATATTCATCTCAAATTTACCAACAATAGGCAAGCAAGACCTGCACAGGGTCAGGTGAGGGTCACTGGCTTGGAATGCTGAGCTCATAGTCACTCTACTCCAATGAGCCGTGCAGTGGGAAGTGTGGATGGGCATGGGAAGGATCCATATGCCGAAAGGGAATTTGTCCCACCCAGAAGAACCTGCATCTCAAAAACCATGTGGTGAGATTTGAAAGCATAAACTTCAACAGTTCACCACCTTCCTTTCCAGTTTTATATGGAAAGCCTTTGGGAAATAAACTGTATCTTGGTGGGGAAAGGCTGATTGAAGAACTATGGTGGATTACTACAGAACACTGGGAGTACCTCAAAATGCTTCCTCCTCTGCCATAAAAAAGGCTTATCACCAGTTGGCTCTACAGCTACACCCAGACAAGAACCCAGAGAATACAGAGGCAGCTGAAGAAAAATTCAAACAAGTAGCAAAGGCCTATGAGGTCTTGTCTGATTCCAAGAAGCGCGGTGAATATGACAGAACCAGAATGAACTGTACCCAAAGGACAAACAGAGGATATGGCAGAGATGGAAGTCATTTGGGGGAGAATCTGTGCTTTGAAAGGCCACACCGTGTCTTTGAGAATGTCTTTGAAGATGATGTCCCTCTTTCAAGAGATTACTTTTCTACCGGCCACATGGATAGGCCCAGGAGATCTCAATCCTCTTTCTTTGATGTGATCCCCATATTAGACACAGGATTTTCCACTTTTGTGTCCCTTGACTCCAGATCAAGTCCCTTTACTTCGGAGGCATTTGTAACCTTTGTAAGCAGTGGGATGAGAAATTTCAGACTGGTCACTACTTGCAGCCAGATAGTGAATGGCAAGAGGGTTGTTACAAAGAAAGTTCTAGATAATGTGAGGGGAGGAGACTGAAGTGGAGAGAGAAAAACTGTTTCATCAGATCTCTTCGTGTCTTTGGTAACGTGTTGGTGATATGTTCCTTAACAAAGACTTTCATATGAAACTCATGTGTCTTGGTGTTTCTCAAAGATAATCAAAATTTGAGAGTGTTGAACAGGAAAGGGCAGAGTCTGCTTACTCAGGATCTCTCATTTCACTGAAGGGGAGAGTTATGGTCCAGATACCAACACAAGAATCTCCTAAGCATCTCAGTTGAACAACTGACTCTAAGTTGAGCCATCTTCCCCTTTCCCCTACACATGATTTGGTACAGTAGAGATCACCAACACAGACATGGCCTTTGGAATCAGTTGCCGGTCTTTTCCTAACAAATCCCACTGACTTCCTTCTAGTTCTTCTCTGTTCTACCTTATTTTTGCCATTGCCTCTTCATAGCTGTTCTTTTTCCCTCCCAGACTCTTTCTTTTTTATTTTTCTCTTCTCCACTTTTTTTCATACCCGTTTTATATGGACCTTGTGAAATCAGGCCGAATTCATTGTTATCTTATCATCTTGAATTAGATAAATGTGATAGAAAGAAAGATAAATAATGGGTTAAGTTTTGTTTTGGCAGTACTGGACCCAGGGGCTCTTTACCACTAAGCTGCATCCTCAGTCTTTTTTCTACATTTTTTTTTTAAATTTTGAGATAGGGTCTCATTAATTTACCCAAGTAGGACACATATTTGGAATTATGCTTCAGTTTCCCTAACAGGTATGTGTCACCATGCCCAGAAGAAAGGAGATATATATATATACATATACATATATATATGTATATATATATATATACATATACATATATATATGTATGTATATATAAAGGATATATACATATATGTATGAAAGAAAAGATATATATGTGTCCTTTATGTAAGGATATGTACATATGCATGAAAGAAAGGATATGTGTGTGTGCATGTGTGTGTGTGTGTGTGTGTGTGTGTGTGTGTGTGTGTGTACTGGCACTCTATCACATAGAGTGCCAGTCAGTCTTGATAGTGAACTTTTCTATATTAAGAGATTACTAGAGAAGTCTGGGACTAGATTGTGAGGGCACTAATGAGTTAACAGCTGAATGGATCCATTAGAAAGTGGGACCTAGTCAGGAGGAATGGGTCTGTCCCTCGGCCCCTTCCTCTCTGGCTCTGTCAACCTGCTCTGCTTTGTGACCAGTGTGAGTTGGGCGTCTTTCTCCCATCATACCCTTCTGCCGCAGTGTTTCTGCTCTGGAGCCCACTGACAATGGACCAAAGCCACTGTGAGCCAAAACAAAGTAAATCTTTTATTTAGCTGTGTATATGCTGTATTTGGTCCTAGAAACAAAATGCTAACTCAGCTAGCATTGACTGAATGCTCAGTAGATGTCTGGAATTCTCCTCCATGGGTATTATCTCAAAAACCCTTTGGGCAGTGAAATTCAGTTGGTTTTTTTCCCATCATCTAGATAAGGAAATGAGGCTTAGTGTGATTAAGATACATGCCCCAGGTCCCACCTAATAAGCAGTAAAACAGTACCCTACTCTACTGCACATTCCTATCTATGGAGCTATGACATCTAAGGACCCTACTCATTTATTTTTAAATCTAGGGTCTCACCCTTATTGAAAACATAAATCTATCATCTCCAGACCTTTCTTCAGTGCCTGAGTATTTGCTGGAACACATTAAGTAGTCAAACATTTTGAATTTTACGGCCCAGCAGAAACTTGAAGATTACTTTCACAACAGAATCACTGTACCGAGTTTCACTGAAGCTAACAAATGAGTTAGCTCATGAAACTATATTTTTGTTTTGGCTTTAATTATGATTTAGGTTCATGCACAATCTAGGGATGTTTGTCGAGCTGAAATTGGGCACATGTCAGTCTACATTAATGAGCAGACCAGGATGCAGAGGAGTTCTTCCTTGTGGAAAGTTACTGACAGAATCTGCACTAGAGTCACTGTCTGTCAGTTTGATTCCAGCTCATTCCAGCACACCATGGTGCATGACAAAATTTGGATTTCATTACGAGTCATTTTATTACATTTCATTATGTGACAAATTAGTAGCTTTACTGGGAGGGGATTGAAAAATTAAACATAGGGACACTTCACCCACCTCCACTTTTTTTTTGTTTTTTTGGTCAATTTTTACTTTGAGACAGGGTCTCACTAAATTGCTTAGGCTGGACTCAAACTTGAAATCCACCTGCCTCTGCCTCGTAAATAGCTGGGATTATGAGCACAAGTCACCTCACCCTGCTTAGCTTTTTTAATCAAGGAACTTTCCAATATGTGTGGTTTCTACAGGACAAAGCTCTTCCACCCTGACTCATCTAAACTGCCATGTTATTTCAGTGCTTTTATAAACATGATGTCCAGATGGAGCTTTTGTCTACCAGGTCTGGTGGAAGGTGAACTGCAGGGTCTCTACCAAACAAAGACAAAATCAAATTGGAGTAGAAAATATAATCATATTTTCATTTTGTGCCCAAATTTCAGCACTTTCTACAGACATAGTTGGAATTTGACAGAAATGCTGAGTTGTGCAAGAACTTTTTGCCAGCGAAGACTTCTGCTCTAAATTCACTCTGAGTTAGTAAAGGAAGCTTTCTTGTGTAGAAACGAAAGCAATGTCCTCTCTTCCTGATGCCTGTTTCAAATACGAAGAGGGTTAGGCATGGCCAACAACAGCAAAGCAAAAATGGAGGAAGGAAGGCTTTGCTGCTCAGTAAACAATGCGAGTCACTATCGTTCTGTGTGCAGTTGCTTGTGACTCAGATTCCTGGGGCCTTGCAGTGCCTTCAGCTTGGTGGTGGCAACACTCTAGAAGCTCCTCAGGTTCATTTCTAAAGTAGTGAGGCAAATCTCAAACGTATAGTTTTTACCAGTGGATGCCTTTAGGGTTCGTAATCACTTGAAAGGGAGATGGAGAGAGGAGATGGGGGGGGGGATGAATAAGACAGAGAGAGGAAATTTAAGTATTAGAGAGGTAGTTCCTGGGCCTTTAAATAATTTTCCACTCTTTCTCTATCAATTACTTTTTAAATGTGCTCCAATTTTGAATAGCTACCTACTACACATTAATGTGAGATATTTTGTCTTCTAGTCACTGACAAAATAAAGGCTTCCCAAAGTCGCAGGCCAGTTTGAAGTACTTCTTTGTTCTACTGTGATTCACGTTAGTAGGTGATTGATGAGAGAAAAGTGGGCCATAGTCCTGCTTAGCATGGGGGAAGGAATAATGACACATAATTTTATCAGTCATAGCTCGGGGAATTTGTACAACAGCAATTTCTCACAGAATCCTGTCAGAAACTCCCTATTCCCACATTACCAAGGGAAGCAACAGAGGAAGAAGGGTGTTGCTTGAAGAAGAAAGTGGATTTGTCTTCACCCCCAAACTGGTACTATTTCTCCCACACTCATAGGCATTCAAAGTGTTTTTTTCTTACAGCCTGGGAAGTAACATGAAAGAGTTGGGAGGAATGAGCTCCCTAAGAGGGAGTCACAATTTCATGTACTTTCCGTTGCCCTCTGGTCTGTTGTTCCAGGTAGGTACAGGAGCATGTGGGTGAAATCATGAATAACAGCTAGGCCACCTCCTAATCTTTAGTCTCCTAAGAACCAGCTCAGGATCTGAAGAGACATACAGTTTAGCATTCCAGTACTTCCTTTCCAAATATTTTAAACCACTCTGTATATCTGGGAACTTGTTGATTTTTGAGAAGCCCATCTTTATTTTCTTTCAAAGTTTTGTAACCACCATGATACCTGGAGTGAAGCATGCCTGATAGTGTGCTTGGTGGATATGGAGTGGGGAACGAACTGTGAGCCCAACAGGGGAGGCATTTGCAGCTGGCAAGGCTGTACCTCTGTCTGTACACTATTGAGAGTGCTCAAGTTCCCTTGACAGTGAGTGTGGTCAGGGCCTTCAACACGGAGAGGTTGATTTTCTGGTTGAAGTGGGATGGTTCTATTTTTAAAAGGGCAAAAAGAATCTCCCAGAGGGCAAGTCATCTTACAGACACTTATGTTGATTGGCAAGATGCTTAGAAACCTAACAGTCTATACCCATTGCACCGCTCAGACAACACACATTCATTTTCAGCATCAAGACAGGCCAAAGGGGATTTTCAGAAAATCAGGTCTGACTGTCACCAAATGTGTGATGAAGAATCATGTCACCCTTCTGACTTGGATCTCAAGGTGAGCAGGTTAACTTCTTACTTGCTCCTTGCTGCCTTACCTGTTTGTCAAAACCATGGTTGCTGGCCATCCTAATTTATAGAGC
>PVIR01001783.1:72446-114747 GCA_004026965.1 Petromus typicus
ACAATCCTCCTGCCTCTGCCTCCCGAGTGCTGGGATTACAGGCGTGAGCCACCACGCCCGGCACTGTGGTATGTGGTACTGGTTGCTGCTGGGTGTGGGTCTCCACGCCCAGTATTGTTATGTGGTTACCGGGGAATCGAACCCGGGCCCTTGCGCTTGCAAGACAGGCGCCGGAACCACTGAGCTAACTCCCCAGCCCCTTATAGAGCTTTTTGAGAAATTAAGCACATGGAAAATTCTCATAAATTTTGATATATTTTATACATGAAAAGTGTTCTTGTTTCTTTTAGAAGCAACATCTTTGATCCATAAGGCAGTAGCCATAAGTATCCTCAGGATTATAGCTGTAAATCTGCTGTAAGTTGAGCTGAGATACTATGTTTACATTCACATATGACATTTGTGATGTTACCTTGAAGACAAGATCAACTATGGATTGTGTTTAATCCCCAAATTTAAAAAATGATGAAAAACACACTGAATGTTTAAAATTTTTTTTAAATAATTACAGTAAAAGACATAATCCTATTAATCCTCTTCAAAATACTGCCTCTTGCTTCAAACACATGCATACCATTTTCTCAAGCAATTTGAGAGTCTTCTTTTATGAATGTCCTTCCAAGATGTGATCAAAAATACAGTGAATGCTGCTCTTTAGTGCCATCCAACAGAAAGACGTGCTCATAAAAACATTACTGCATAGGGCTGGGGATTTAGCTCAGTGGTTCCAGCACCTGTCTTGCAGGCACAAGGTCCCAGGTTTGATCCCTGGTAACCCCATACAACAATACTGTGCATGGAGACTCATGCCCACCGGGTCAGCACCACATACCACAGTGCCAGATGTGGTGACTCACACCTGTAATCCCACCACTTGGGAGGCCGTGGCAGGAGGATTTCTGTGAGTTTGAAGTGGAGCTCAGGATCAACCTTAACTACAAAGTGAGACCCTGTCTCAAAAAATATATATAATTACAGGGTATAATAGTAATAATTATTATTATAAGTTTAGTGAATAGTAACAATTATTATAATAATTATAACTGTGTGGCTTCTGGCTCCTCCCCAAAACAAAGACTGGGAGGAAAGAAGTTAAACTTTTTTTTTTTTTTTTTTGAGACAGGGTCTCACTTTGTAGTTCAGGCTGGCCCTGAGCTTACCCTCAAACTCACATCACAGCAATCCTCCTGCCTCTGCCCCCCAAGTGCTGGGATTACAGGTGTGAGCCACCATGCCCGGTACTGTGGTATGTGATACTGATTGCTTCTGGGATGAGTCTCCTCACCCAGTATTGTATGTGGTTACCAGCGAATCGAACCCGGGCCCTTGCGCTTGCAAGACAGGCCCTGGAACCACTGAGCTAACTCCCCGGCCCGAGAAGTTAAACATTTTTAAATGATTCAAGACATCAAGGTAACCATAACAGTGACACTCATGAAAGAGCATTTCCAGAACTATGGCAGAAAGTGATAAGAATGATGAAACAAGCATGTTCAAAATGAAGAGAACTATTCCGAAGAAGATGAATGATGATATATCTTCCACTATATTCATTTTTAAATTCAAACATCCACCGTATTTTTCATCCACACCTCAAACAAGTAAAAATAGATAAAGAATTCCATATTTTCTATTTTAGCCCAATTATAAAGAGAATTTTGATCTTTGGATAACTGGTATGACTACTAAATTTGAACTTCCTTTTTCCTCCATTATACTTGAATTAATGTGTTGGCTTTACTTTCTGCTTCCTCTGTAGGAAATTGATGGGAAATCCCTGCTATTGATGACGAGGAATGATGTGTTAACAGGACTGCAGTTAAAATTGGGACCTGCACTGAAAATCTATGAATATCATGTAAAGCCTCTCCAGACAAAACATTTAAAGAACAGCTCTTCATAATGACATCAGGTTGGGGGTTGAGACCTCAAAAAATACATGATGACATAATTTAGTTTCATGTGATGAAACTGCATATCAGTACATGCATACATACATATGTATATGTAAAATCTTTCAACCAAATGAAAGTTATCCTATTGGATAGACTAGGCAGTCCATCAGCTGACTTGAATTCATCTAGAAGGAGCAAGGACCAGACAAGCATAGAATGATTTTCCTTGTGGAATTCTTCAACGAGAAGGACCTTTGCTACTACTAGTTACCCCTCTCCAAAAAGTTTGAGATCAGAAGGACTTTCTTCATAGATGGGTTTTTAAAAACTTCTTGAGAAAGAAAACCCCAAGAAATGAGCATCTTTGACTTATAAACTTAAAGCAAAAATAAGGAAACTTTTGGAGAGGGAGAGAAAAAAGAAAGAGACACCTGTCTTTCTTGAATTCCTCTGCTCTGTAGAGTTTGCATTATGTGGATGGAATTGCCAACACCCTTTTTTATAGAGGGTACTGCACTTGACCTTATTAAGGTTTCCCTGGGAAATTCCGGGATGTTTGAAATGAACATGCATCATGACCCCTTCAGGAGCAGAACTGTAGCTCTGAAAAGTGAAGCTGTGTTGTGTACTGGGGATATCCACCCATACTCACCTGTCACATGGGTAGTGGTATTTTCTGCATAGATTTGTTTATATTTGGTTCTTTGTTTCTGAAGAAAGTGTTTTGCTTTGTTTTTTAACTTTATGGTTTGTACTTATAATAATTTGTTTCTGGAAAAAAAATGCCAAGGGTTAAAGATCAAAAAGCCTGTCCCTGGTACAGAATATGTCTCTCTCTCTCTCTCTCTCTCTCTCTCTCTCTCTCTTCATGATCTTGTAATATTTTTGTAATTTTCCTGTGCTCTGTTTGATTTCTGGCTTAAGTATTTGTTTTTCAGAATTTGAGAAAGTGGGCTTGCTACATCTCTGTTCAAAGAGACATCTGTTCAATATCTGTGTGTTGATATTCTGTTGACTTGGTGCTTTCTGGTTACAATAAAGTATTGTTTCCATTTATTCCCAATGTATCTTTGATTTCCTCTTTGGGTCAAAACCATGAGAAAAATCAAGACTTTAAAAAAAATCTTTAAATATGTAATTACGTAAAAGTATATATGAATTTATCTTCTTTAGAAATTGAATCATCCACATAAACCCAATTTATTTTTGAGATAGGGTCTTACTTTGTATTTCATAGTGGCCTTATGCTCACTATGAAGCCCAGGTGAGCCTTGGACTCATAGCAATCCTCCTGCCTCTGCCTCCTGGGTGCTGGGATTACGGCCATGAGTCACCACACTCAACATTGTGGTATGTGGTTACTGGGGAGCAAACTCAGGACCTTGTGCTTGCTAGGCAGACACTGAAACCACTGAACTAAATCCCTGGCCCCATAAACTCATTTCTAATCATACCTCACCCAACTATTTCAGGTATAGTTTTAGCTTAAGTTTTTTTATTTACCTGTTAAGACTATGATTTTTCTTAACTCTGATGAAGGTAATGAATATCCCTTCTAGGCAAAGTTCATATTCCTACAAATAAGACCTTGAAAGAGTTGATAAGACTTCCTGAGTTTTCCCTCTTCCTCAGGTCTTATATGCCTATTTTAGAGTGTGCTATAATTCAGTCTCTAGTGAGGAGAATTTCTCTAAAAAATAGAAAATCTGAGAAGTGAAAGAACATAAGAAATGGTAGAGTGAGTGAGGGTCAAAAAAGCTTCCAAATTATTTCAGTTAGAGAGCTCAGGGAGTATCTGGCACTTAAGTAGTGCTTTGTTTTACACTAAGTGGGGCGAATGGTGATGAAAGAGACTCTTTTCTTAATTCAAATCTTTATTGGTACATTATATATACACATCACGATTGCATTCTCAAACAATGAGAATTTGTACCAGTATATGACACAATTTAAGTCTCATTTTTTCCCATTACCCTACCCTAGCCACCCTATGGGATGCTTTGTTTCCTTTTTTTTACTACCATCACCTTATGTTTTCTGTACCCAAATTCCCACTGTCTACCTAAGACAACAAACTCAGAACAAGTAAAAAGGCAGAGCACAGGTAAGTGCTAAGAGAAGCAATAGAAACAAGAGCTGTGAACTGCAGCTGCTGGAGCCTTGAGGTAGGGGAAGGAGGTTGTGGAAAATACAAGTAAAATGAAGAACTCACTCGGTTAGAACTTATACACAGGAATTTCCCACAGTGCATCAGTGATGATATGTCTCCTCGAAGAGGCAGCCTGAGGTTGTCCAAACTTACTTCCATGCATCCTCTTGATATTTTTCATTAGTTTGGAATAAGTTTGTCTAGGAATGATAGAACTGCCTCTCTTTACCCCAAGCAGGTACTGTAAACATGAGAGACGTCTTGCTATCTCTCATCTTGGTGTCCACATGGGGGACCAGGATAGCATGGAACAGGTTCTTATGATGTTAGAGACACAGGCTCCTCCTAGTGCTCCATAACACATGACGTCCATTCCCAGAATCACCTCACAGCCTAAAAGGCAGCTTCTGCAATTGCCATTGCCCCATGAATTCCAACCAGCAAGGAAAAGAAAAGACAGAGGAACAAACCTTCAAAGTGTCAATACTCTGTTGTTGAACTGAAATTTGGCCTAAATCTGTCCATGTCTGTGAGTGATACAATTTGGCTCTAATGGATCTCTGGTACACACTAAACTACAACTTAGTGTGATACCCAAGAGTGCATGCACCCTTCACAGTAAGCAACTCAGCCTCAACCAATCACAGTGGCCAACCCTTCAGCCAATCCCAAGTGGAACATTGCCAAATTATGCCCAAATAAGGCAACACTAAATTGCACCACTTGATTGTCTATGTATGTCATTTCCTGTCTTTCTGGTTATAAAACTAGCTCATGAAGAGGGAGAATTCTAAACTATCTTTGGTCTGCAGGGCTGCCTAGTTCCAGAATCTTTTTCTTGCTCAAGTAAATTTTGTTAAATTTAACTGAACTCACTTTTCCTCTTTGAATATTCTAAATAAGGGATAGGACTATTTAGGATTAACTTGTAGTTACTACTATCAGTAGGCCACTTAAACATTCAGAGTAAATGACTTTGAAAGTGCACCTTCAGCTGTATTTTTGTCCAAGTTGAGCTCAGGATCTGCTAACTCAACTACATTTCACACCTGGACTTCTCCATAATTTTTGTTCAGGGGAAAGAGAGAAGAAAATAATGTAAAAACAACAGAAAACTATAAATGATTTCTCAGCCAGCGAGGACATCTTCCCAGCACCATCAGCAAATTAAGAATTGTTTACCTTTCTCACATGCACAACGAATACTATGGTAGGCAGGCCTCTTGGCTCAGAATGACAGGAGGTGCTTTCAACCCTCTGTCCAAGGAAAGAGCCTCACAATCCAGACAAACAAGTCATAGAAAGAAGCTGGAACTCAGCAGGTGGGCAGCCTTTGTCTCCAGTCTGTGATTCCTTCTATGATCACACTGGATTTCTCTCTACATGATCCTGGCCACACACATACACACACACACACACACACACACACACACACACAAGTCTCATTTAAGGTAATTCAGGTACCAGAAATTGCACATAGATTTAGTTAAAAACAAGATGGCTTACTGCAGTATAGTTGAGCATTGTTTTTGATCCTTAGTAGACATGGTGATGAATATGAAGAGGACAATAGTTGACAGTGTCTTCATCTATCCTTAGTAAATATCCTACACAAATACAGATTTTTATCCCACTGAGATTAGCAAATGCTGTCAGGGGCACACATTGCCCTCTAATTGTATTAATGGAGTGTATGTCTTTGGGGGATGTAACTGAAAAACTTTTAATGACCCAGAGTTACCCAAAACTACTCCCACATTTGGAAACCAGATCCAAAAGGTACTTACTGATGGTGCTTCATTTGCCTTTGACCATCCTTGCAATGGGATCTGCAGGGGTTAGGCCTGGGCCCAGAGCCATGAAGTGTTTTCTGTGACAATTTGGAGGATGAAGTTAAATCTTCAAAGAGCTGAGTGCTGCAGGACAGATCTGCCTCTTAGGAGAAAACTTGTTAATTCTGCTTCTAAACCAGGAACAGAAGCCACAGGAAGCCAAGGGAGTGCAGCGGATGCATTAATGAATAGCTCGTTAGTTTCATGCTGCAGCTCCACAGGCAATTAAATAGCCCGGGTACCATTCCTGGCCAGTTGCAGCAGTATTAGATAGAAAGACAGAGACGCAAATGATCACATCCAAGGTCATTCGGTGGCTGGTGCTGCGCATGTCTTCTAATGACTTGGAAGTGGGGAACCTCAGAGGACCATTGTGTGTAGCCCAGCCCAGTGTCAACAACAGAAGACCCTACAAGAGAATCTGGAGAAGTCTCTAGGTGCCCCAAATAGGGAGCTAAGCTGATATCTTTTGGTCTTTTATCAGGGTGCTCCTGTCTATGGTTGTCTTAAGAAATCAGGCAAGCTGGGATGCTAATCTATATGCAAATAGAAACTATACCCCTCTTCACAGAACATGGGCTGATGTACATCTTTGTCACAGCAGAGATGAGGCTAAGGTATGCGAGTGAAGGTGTAAATAATACTGACTATGCTTAGTACCTGTCAGGGATGCCTCGGCCAGCTCCTCCAGCCACCAGTACGGGAACAGGTACACCAAAATGGCCCACACTGTCCCTCAACAAGCACCTCCTGGGGCACCTTTGCTCACAGGGGTTAAAGATCTTAAACTGTCAGAAAAGTGCGACAGAGCAACTAACAAGAGTTTTATCACAAGGGCCTCTAGCTCTGACATCTGTAATAGTTATCTGTAGCAACTATTTAAAATGTCTTCTTTCTGTAGCAGGGTTCAGTAAGTTCTACCTTGTATCTTTTTACACTCTGGTAAATGACTGGCTTGACCATAATATCATAAAACCCAACCAATTACAAACATTTTCAGGAAAAGTCAGAGGAACTCTTCAAGCAAAGGGCAGTTCCTCCTTTTCAAGAGTTAATTCTTGAGTTGGTGTTTTCTTTTCCAGGTATGAACCTAAAGACTCTATGTGAGACAGGCTATGTGCAGTGAGTGAGAACAATGCATGAGTGCAGCTGAGCTTGCTCCAGCCCCACTGTTTACCTGATGTGCAAGCCTAGCTGACGAATATGGCCCCTCTTGGCCTCCATACTTCCTCTCTTCCTTCTTGTAGACAGAGCCAGGCAGCATAAGCCCAGCATTGTCCAGAAAACTTATCAACTGAGACATGTGCATTATCTTAAGATTTCACATTTAAAAAATAAAAAAGGACCAGAAGAATGGATTGAATAATTTCAATAATATTTTTATTCCCATAAATCCAAAATATTATCATTTTAATATATAATCAATATAAAACTATGAATGATACACTTCATTATCTTTTTAAGTTTTTTCTATTGAAATCCAATGTGTGTTTCATACTTACAGTACCTCTAAATTATGTAATGTACAAAAAAACAGAATTTCCTGACTACATATATGAGTTCTGCAGGTCTGCCCTCCAGGGTTGGAATACCTACTTCAAGTCACTCCACTATCCCAACACACAGCTTCCAATTGCCCCAAGATGGTTACTTGGATGTCAGCCAACATAACTACACTGCAGACAAGAAGAAGCAGTAAAGAAAGGCACTTCTTATGAGAGCTGCAGGTAGCACTTCCAATCAGAAAGTACTTCCATTATCAAATGAGAACAAGAAATTAGTCACATGGTGATACCTACCTGGGAAGGAGGTTGGGAGCTGTGGTCTCACTGAGACAGTCAAGTGTCTCACTGAGACAGTCAAGTGTCTAACTAAACCGAGACAGAGGGTAGATACTATAGAGAAGCTAGTAGCTCTCCTATATGCTTGTCTCATAAGGCTGACTGGGAATGGAATGGGAGTCTACTGTACAATGATTAGCATGACATAAAACGTGCATTATGATATGGTTTTGTCACTGCAATCTCACCACACTTCAAGACTGGTACAGTCACAAGATGAAAGGTATATTGAGCTCACATAGTGCATCCTTAATGCATATTCATACTGATAAAAAGTTAAAACAGTATTACTTCTTTTGGCCCTTGGATATTTGGTAGTTCTAGTTTATCTTCTTAAAACCACATAAGGCAAAACAGGGCAAATAAGAAAAACTTGCATTATTTAAACTCCTCTAAAAGTTGTTATGCCAAGTCAAAGGAAATGTACTAAGAAAAAAAGCATATAAGTTTTCGCTGGCCTCCAAAGATGTAAAGAAGTTAACTTGAAGGGTTAATATATTCTAAATGTGTCCTTTCTCAAATCCAAAATGATCACTCAGTGCCTTTCAGGGTGCTTTTGTGAGACTAGGTAGGGGGAGCTTTGTGACAGTTGAGTGATTTCATGAACCGTGGGGTAAGTCTCTAACACCAAAAATTCAAAACCGAACAGAATTAAAGCCTGAGTACAGCTGCACCCATTAACTTGAGCCAATCAGGCTAACTTTAGTTTGCTTAGTTATCTACTTGGGCAGATTTCTATAATGAAGTTTTTTTTGTACCAGGGATCAAACTGAGGACCTTGCATTTGTGTGCTAAATCCCTGGCCCTATAATGAATTTTTAATGCTTAAGTAGTTTCTCTCGGTCACCAGCATTATTCGTCAACCTTCGATGTACTATGGATGTAGAACATGGGACAAATGAACACATGCTTGGTTCATACATGTTCAGAAAAAAAAGCTCCAGAGCCATGAATCTCCAGTAGAGGGGGGAGTACTGGACCAGGGACCCAAGACTTGGGTTCTGCCCACAGATCTTCTACTGACTCATCCATAGATCTTCCACAGCTCTCTTCCTGTCTTCCATTCCAATTGATACCTATCTAAAATAAACAGCTAGAGCTTTATCTCCGCACTCAATTTCTATGATTTTCTAAGAATGCAGTGATTTGAGTTATGTATGTCCTCGCTCCCCTCCCCTATTCAGTTAAAACTCAGCATTGTCACTTTCGACATCATTTCCGCTTCGTAAACACTTTAAGATTTTGGTCTGATTATGATCCCCTTTGCAACATGCTAGAACAGCTGTTTTTCTTGAGAACTGTCAAGCTGCTGATTGTACTATTCTTTAGTTTAAATTTAAATCACTTAAACTGTATCCCCTGGTAAAAGTGTCTCCCTAGGAATAGAACGTCATTACCGTCAGAGCCTAGAGTTGAAGGATTTGAGAAGCACATGTTTCCTAGGTAGGTCACAGGATGAGGGCACAGAGATCTATCCTATTCTCATTCTTCACTTACCAGACACTTGGGTTCTAATACTCAGGACATAGCCTCATATGAATCAAGTATTTAGAGAAAATTTGCACCCTGAGGACAGTACCGTATCATCACACATATACCCTCCATGCTGACACCTCAGCTATACTTTTAAGAGGTCATTCCATCACTCTCTTGGCCTGGCGGCTTTATGGTAGTTCAGTATGTAATAGGACAGTAGACCATAAGATCACTTAAAGATTGCCATCTCTCCTTTACTTTCAGGGTTGTGTGGGATTCTATACACCCTTGCAGAGTGCTTCCAGATGAGAGCTCTGTACAGGAAATGGGTATCCACTTTAGTCACAATGACTCATTGCCCCTTTGAGACTGAAAGGCTTCCAATGTATTCAGCTTGCTGCCAAGTGGCTCTGAGCCTTCTCAAAGACTGACACCATGCCAAGGTACCATTCTGTGTTAGTGCTGCAGTTGGAAGCTTGGCTATTTGTCAACAAAAGTTTTTGCTAACAGTGAGCCAGACCCCTTGCTTTGGAGGACAGATGTGGCCCCTACACCTGCTCTATCCATGAGTTATTGTCCCAGCACTGGAACTGCCCATGGAAGTGGCTGCCAGACATTAGCTGGTTAAGTCATTCTGTCTGCTTGATTCTTCTGAGTGCCTCTTCCATGGCAATAAGTGTCTTTGGCAGACACTTATTAGGATTGGAAAACAATCTTCACATTTAATGCCCCCTCTTATAAGACCATTCATAAACCTCTTTCTTCTCCCTAATCTATTTAGCCCAATCATGTTCTTCTTAGTTTTCTGGCCAAATAAATAAGCCATTTGCACTTTCTATAGATCTGTATATATTCCACCTAAACTAGGAACATACTTCACAAAGTAGACGACCTGCTGGTCTATTTCCAAAGATGAGCTTTTTGTGAGAATTCCCCTTCACCACCATTCTAAGATCTACCCTAATCTTATAGAAATAATTACAAAAGGTGCTGGAGAAACTGTGGCAGATAACATGGGATTTGGGTCATGTGCTTATGAACCCTCTGGTGTCCTCCAGTCCTTTTTGTGCCTGTTCTTGGATCTCTCATTTCCATCTTACAGGATACTGCTTGTGAGACCATCAGATCCTGATACTTGGTCGGTTTGATAGAATCTAGTTCATGATGACCACCTCTGGCCACTGTTTGTTGCTTTTCTATTTTCAGACATCTGTCTTTATTAAAATTCAGCAACATGGGACCAGAGATTTAGCTCAGTAGTTTCGGCATCTGTCTCACAAGTGCAAGGTCCCAAGTTCTGATCCTTAGTAACCACATCCAACAATACAGGCGGAGGGCAGGGGGGCGGGGATTCATGCCCACCAGCAACCAGTACCACATACCACAGTGTCAGGTGTGGTGGCTCACGCCTGTAATTTCAGCACTCGGAGGCAGAGGCAGGAGGATACTGTGAGTTTGAGGCTGAGCTCAGGGCCAGCTTGAACAAGATTCAGTAACATACCAGAAACTCTTTTTCAAAGCAATAATTCTCTGCGACAGATAACCTTCATAATCTTAGAAGTCTAGGTTATAATTTCTGACTTGAGTTTTGCCATAAGCCTTTCATGGAATCCTCACCTATCAGAAACACTCCTACTCGCACTGAGTTGGAGCCTTCAGGAAGATGGTTGAGCAGTAACAAATCAGTCTCTCTCACATGTCAGAATCCAGATACTGGAAAATAACAACCTGGGGAAAAAATAGATCCCTGGGACTCAAGGATTCAACAGGAATATTGGAATCTACAGAGAAAGTGAAGAGATAGATCTTAATGTAGACACAGAAGTGGTATTCTGGATTTTTTCCTTGGCTCCTAGCTCATACCTTCTGAGAAAGAAAGATAAATTCTACACAGACACAGTGAAAGCAGGTGACTACAATGGTCTTCACAGAGAAATCCACCAGTGGAGTGGAGCAATGGATGTTGTGTGCTACAACAGCTGGTAAATGACTCCAGTCCAATGTCTGCCATATCTTCTGAAGAAGGTGCTTGGTTGGAAGCCACTCCAGGGTTGAGCCAACTAATGTGGAACTCAAAAAAGCCACAAGTTGGCTTCATCTTAGGACTCCCAGTATTAAACTCTCACAGTGAGTGGGTGAGGGACACTCATGGGAGAATCGCATGATCAAGGAAGTGTGGTTAAGATGGCAAGAGACACACAGAGTGTTACAAGCTTAACCACTAGGGCCTCTCTGCCATAACCGGAGGCCAGGTTCAGCCTGAATTTCCATTGATTTAGAGTTCCAGAATCGACACCCCACTTTAATACTACTGCTGCCTCACTGGTCATTATCCTTCATGGATCTGGGTTCTGACTACCTCCTTTATCTACCAGCAAGGGGAGAGTCATACTTTCAGTTGGATACTGCCACAGAACAATAGATCTTAGAAGCAAATAGGCTTGAAATCACAAAGAAATTTCTTTCACTTTGCTTATGGCTTTCTTTTATTTTTGTTTATTTAGTCGGGATTTTTTTAAATTGATTTTGGAGTTTTGTGAGTGGAAGAGTTGCTATTAGGTTTTTTTTCTTTGTTCTTGTTTTCATTTTTTCTTTTTCCCTTCCCTTCTGACTTCTACACCAGTTTCTTAATGCTAGGGTGATTTTCCTTTGTCCGTTAGCCTTGCTTTTAATTTCTTTTTCTTGTTTCCTTCCTTTTAAATTTTCTTCCCTTAATCACTTCTCTCTTATTTTTACTCTCTAAATAATTTCTTGTTTTCTTCCTCTTTTTCTTTTTATCTTCTATGGTTTGCCAAGATTTCATCCTACTTTTACCCAGCTCTGTAGACATCCCTCTACTTTCAAATAATGTCCTTTGTATGACTTTCTGTCTTCCTTTTCACGTCATGGAGTTTAAGATTTCAAACTTTTCCTTTTACACCTTTCCATCACCAAGCCCTAAATCTTTAACAGTAAAAATGTTACTCTTTTGTCTATTAGTTCTGTAAAAATACTATTGAATTCTTCTCAACCATTAGCAGAAAAATAGCTGTCATATTTACTACATATTAGATGTAAGTCATTGTCTGAGTTTTCTTAATGTTTACATAAAAATTGGTTTCTTCTTTAGAAATAAGGATAGTTCAGAACTGATTCTTATGGTTGGTTGACAATTAATTTGTTTCACTTTATATTATGTTAATTATACTGTTTCTCTGAAATCAACACTGAGGTTGCCTTTGTGACATTAGCAACTCTAGAGTACATTCCCAGATAACTTCATTGCTGGACTAGCTATAGAGCATCTCCCTTTCTCAAAATACTCAACATGGTTGAATCTTGGAGCTACAACAAATGAGCATAGTTAGTCATGTTCACAGTACAATGCTGAAAAGCAACTAAAGAGATCTTTAGACTATCAGCATCCACAAACTTCTGCAGAAAACAATGACAAACAAATGAATAAGTTCATGGGGATAAAAAGCCACCCAAAAGCTCTAAATTCTCCAAAACCAATAAGGGGGACCAAGGGGAAGAATAGTATAAGCCACACACCTGATTACTTAAAACCATAGCAGGGAGGGTTACAAACCATTCAAAGAAATATTCAGCAGGATCAGAGAAGATATAACTAAACACATAATGGAAATAATTACCAAAACGATGCAGTTCTCAGAAGCCACCCATAGAAAGCCAGGTGAGGAAAACAAAGCAACACAAAACACAAATGAGGAGTTTACCAAAAATTAGAGTGCATGAGAAGGTTTCAATCAAAAATCCAGAAGACTCAAAGTTATATAAAAAAGTAAGGACAGAATTTTGGATGAAGAAGACAACAATACCCTCAAAGACCAACAGTGTAAAGACACCTTAAAAACAGTAAAAGAAAAAGAAAAATTGATCCAAAAACTGCTAGATGATGCAAAGACGATCAAGAATAATTAGAATAAGTGAAAAATCAGAAGACACAAATGGCATAGGAAACTTGCTCACATAAATAATGGCAGAAAACTTCCAAAACATAGGGAAATAAACATATAGCTAAATGAGTCATAGAGGACATCAAATAGCCATGACCAAAAGAGAACCTGTCAACACCACATTGTACTCAAGATTCCAGAAGTCTATCACAGGGACAAAATACTATTAGCACTAATTCTGCTGCTTCCCATGTCTCAAGTAGAAAGGAATACATGTAACAGCCCAGCTCCATTATAGACTCTTTTTTTTTTTTTTTTTTTTTTTTTTTGCTCTGGGACACATTAGTCCCTTGACCTAGTAAAGCAGTTGGAGCAGTATCCCCAAGTATGGAATATAATTCTTCCAAAACTTGAAGAATGCAAGGCACTGGATTTTTTTAGTGGTAGAAAGTTTGAGATACAGTAATGTTCCCTTTAATGTTGAAAAACATGTCTATCATATCCCAGGCCAGTGGTTAGTGAGTTTTTCCTACAAAGCGCCAGAGTAAATATTTTAGACTTTGTTAACTGAACAATCCCTGCTGGATACCACTCAACTCTGCTATTATAACAGTAACATGACAGGCTGTATACAAGGAAATATTCCAGCACAACTTTATTTACAAAAACACGTGATAGGACAAATTTTTCCAATACTTGTCCTAGGCCACTGGACTCTTTAAGCTTTGATAATGTGGTAGCCCCCTCCTGGATATCTACCATTCTCTAGAGTATGAGTGTCACTTCTTTTCATCCAGTCCAATTAATGTACCTTCATAAATGCCATGGACCAGTGTGACATGTGGCAGGCCCAGATGCTCCAGTCTAATACTAAAAGTCCAGGAAACTTAATAGAGTCCTTGAGCAAGACCCTAAATGTAGATGCCATGTGCAGCTCTCCATCCCTTAAGACCAGAAATCACTTCTCCCTCCCCCTTGATCTGAAATTTTCACGTGTTTCATCCAGAACTTGTATTGGTTGATGATGTAACTGTACACTATATACAAGTCTGATGGCAAGGGAGTGGGCTTTTCCAAAAGGGTATGTGTATCCTTGTAGGTAGAAACCTCTGTATTATGTTCAAGCAAGAGGAACATGCTGGCTTTTAACAGAGAAGAACAAGCTAGTTCTGCTGGCCAGAAAATTTGGAGAAAGCTTAAGATTCACCATTTTGAGTATATCAGTCAGAAACCTGACCTTGTGCGATGCACTTGTCAGGGTTAAGAATTCAATGTTTTTATATGCTTATAATTAAATCTTGGGCTCAATTTTAAGTCTTTTCTGCCATCTAGATATAAAGTCTCTGTCTGCTGTCAAGTGGGCCTCTTTGTTTTCACATTTTGCCTTGTCATTTCTCAATCTCCACTTCTCACTATCTTTCTTTGTTGTTTGTTTTGTTTTGTTTTGTTTGTTTTGAGAGAGTCTCACTTTTTTGTTCAGGCTGGTCCTGAGCTCACTATATAGCCCAGGTGAGCCTCGAACTCAACAATCCTCCTGCCTCTGCATCCCAAGTTCTGGAATTATAGGCATGATCCACCATGCCTAGCACTATGGTATTTAGTACTGATTGCTAGTGGACTTGAGTCACTACACCCCAGCATTGTTGTATACGGTTACCAGGGATCAAATTAGGGACTGTCTCTGGATAATGCACCATAGCATCTTTAATGGGAGCTTTATCTTCCCTGGAGTGGCCACAGGAAAGACATCATCACATACAAGGATGGTGGAGTAGAGCATGGCATGAGCTGGGTCCTGATGCCAAATCACTGGGTCACTTCTCAAATAAACAAGTTGTTTTCCCCACACGTGACACACCCAAGGATGGAGTTACTTCATGCCAAGAGCCTCTTAATACTCTCATTGTCTTAGTTAATCCTCACTTACCTCATGCCTTCTGATGTGGATATTCTTTTTTTCACAAAACAAAGGACTTAGTCATATGGAGTAAAAATTGCTTATGATGACAGCCAGAGTTAGTGGAGCCAGATCTAAGATTGTGCTCTGTTTTGACCCAAAGTCTATGCTTTTTAAGCATTAATAAATGTCTATATGACACCTGAACAAACTGAGAGCAATATGTGACCATTTCCTCATCTGAAGAGATAGTAGTAGCACATGTATAGTTAAGATTCATATACAAAAACTGCCCTAAGGAGTCCTTGGGGTCAATGGTCACCATAACGTGAGGATTCACATCCTCATTGTTGGAACCTGCAGATGTGACTATATGTGAAAATAAAGGTCTTTGTAGATGTCATTAAAGTAAAGATATTGAGAAGAAGAGATATTTGTGTGTCCATATGAGCTCCTAGTCCAATGATGTGTCCTTAGAAGAGTCATAGAGATTTGACAGATATGGGGAAAAAACTCAATGTAACCATAGAAATGGACACTAGATACATCCATGAGCCATGAACTATTGACAGACAAGAGTGAAATCTCTCCTAGAGACTTTACAAGCATCATGGCCTTGCCGACACCCTGATTTTGGACTTTTGACCTCTCCAACCCATTAGAAAAGAATAAATTTCCACTGTTTTATGTCACCAAATTCATGATTATGTGTTACAGAAGCCTCACGAAACTAATATACCTGAGATCTTTCCTTTTTTGTAAATATTTTTACTTCTCTTTCTGAGGTAAAGGTGAACAGCATATTTATCTTCTATATTAGGTTGAATGTATTCCTTACATGGTAAATTTAAAATTTAAAAATTTTTAAATTAAATTTAAAATTTAAATTTTTAGATTCTTTATACTTTAAGGACAGGGCATAAACTAGTTCTTTAGTAAAGACTGAGGCAGCAGCAAAGATGAGCATTCTTCTGAGAAAAATATCTATGGCCACTATGTTTTTTTGTTTTGTTTTGTTTTGTTTTGTTTTCTATCTTTATTGGTACATTAAATATACACATCATGATTGCACTCCATAATGGGGATTTGTACCAGTATAAGACACAACTTAATTCTCATAACTATGTTCTTAATAGTGTTTCAATACACTGGAGTTCTGCAAGCGAGTCTAGACAAATACAAGACCATGAGGTTTCTGGGCTCTAACATAAATTAGAATAAAGACTGAACAAAAAAAGACTGAATTTCAGGCCTTTAGAAGCAGAATATGTGTCTACATAAGAGGTCTGCATTCTCTATCTTTGTAAGGAAGCTCTGGCTTCCTCGAAGGTGCAGGTATAGAGACAATTCACAAAGGTTTTACAAAGGTGACTATGATATTGGCAAACTCCATATAACTCAGAGTGTGAAGGAAAGGAAATGCCCTTTCCAGACAAAGCAGAAAAGAATTAGAAAAAAGTTCAAGTTTCTGCAGTTAAAATTTGCAGGGAGCTGAAGATACATTCTATTTCAGTGACCAATAACTACACAATCATCTTAAATGAGTTCTATTATGAGAATATTTTAGAAAGAAAAAGCAAATTCTGAAAATAAGGAATAGCATGGACTTAACTCTGACTCTAACAAGAAAAGGAAAAGGAATTTGTCCTATTTTCTGAATCTGTCATTACGGAACATTATAGGATGAAATTTGCAAGACACGAAACAAGCCTTAGCCAGAATCTGAGCTGACAAAATTACAAGTCCCAGATGACAGCCTGCTTGCTGCCTAGAGTGCTATACAGACTACCTCTGCACAGTCATGGCATTGGAATCACCCACATCATTTTTCCATGAAAGTATTTATCATGGGGAGAAGGGAAGGAAAGGAGGAAATAAGCAGGAGAGTGTTGATAGCATCTCTGTGCCAGAGCTAACAGAAGCAGGTGAAACCAATTCGGACCCCAGAAACATCCTTCACAAAACAGGAACTTGCTCCTTGGCAAATGGCTAGATGACAGCTTTCCTGACATACATCTGGACTATCATAACCAATAGCTCATCTGCAACCCATCACGGTGACTGTGTTAAGTGGTCAGAGGAAGCAAGATGTACATACATGCATGAAATGGGCCACAATTTCTATCTAAGGATTCTGTTTTAAAATAGTCTTTTTCTTTGGGGAGAAAAAAGTGTTTCTAAAACTTACACAGGAGATCATAAAGTAGGAAGAGCCTAATTTAAGTTTTTGGTATGTCTGTGCATATGTGTGTCTTAGTCATTAGTATTAGACTCTCCTCTTGGAAAAGAATCATTAAATCAGCAGAGGGGTACAATGCACCAGCCATTTGGCCTTGCAATTTACATGATGTAGAAGCACATTTTGTAGCACGAGTACTCTATGTAGCATAAAAGTATCCTTAGCAAAGTATTTCCTTTCTCTTACCCTATGTTCTTTCCAAGTGAGCACTAGCTTATGAACGGCCACCAGTATCTTATAAGGTTTGGCTGCTCCCAAGATCTTTCCCTCTCTCATGTCACATGGGTCAACTGGTCACACTGTCTCACATTGTCAGCTGGTCATCTAATAAACTGGTAACAATGAGAAGGCTGGCTATTTATTTCATTTGCTAAAGACTGGTCTAGAAATATTTATGTATGAGGCACAAAACAGCCATCTCTCCTATATACTTTAACCCATTCAGTCCACAAAAATTGATGAAGTAGGCTCTATTTTCACTTGGAACCTGCGTGTCTTCCTCTTTACTTCCTGCCTGTGATTCAAGTGATTTTGTTCCACGATTTGTTCCTACTATAATGTTCCACCTTTGCAAGAGGCCCAAGACAAACAGACCACCTGATCATAGATGGAAACTTCTAGAACCATGAGATAAAATAATTCTTTTCTTGTTTTAAATGCCATAGATATTGTGATGGAAATATTAGTAACACAATTCTATTACTTTATGTGACAATAGTATAATGATGAATGAAGTATAATTACTGAACAATATTGAGGGCTCATAGGTAAGCATTTCTAAATAAATGGCAATTTTATTTTTTAAAAAGTAAAGAGAAATTTTTAAAAGAAGAAATTTATATAGAATGTGCATATGGATAGGTTTTTCTCCTTTGCTCCTGTACAAGCCCCTCTGCTGTGCTGCTCTGCCTGGGAGGAAACCAGCTACAGGCTGCGAGCCAAATTTCTCCTGAGCATTATAGGTGTCAGGTATAGTGCCTCAGGGACAAGAAAGTAGCTAAGGCAAACATTGCTTTCATTGAAAAACCTATTGCTGAAATTATAAATTATGAAGCTTTGCAGTACATATACAGTAGTGTATAGTTTATGTCTAGTGTCTCCCAAAGCCTCACATGCTCACAGGAGAGGCTTTGGGGAGGTCACTAGACCATGGGGTCTGAGACACATCACTATGAACTCCACTTATGGATTTATAGCTGGGTGTGCCATGGGGAGATGAAATTTGGTAGGAAGATGTCGGTCACAGTGGTCACGGCCTACAAGGGTACATATTCCTTCTGCCCCCTTGGTTCCTCTCCACTTCCAGCCTACTGTACATTTTCTCCTTTGCTCCTGTACACGCCCCTCTGCTGTGCTGCTCTGCCTGGGAGGAAACCAGCTACAGGCTGCGAGCCAAATTTCTCCTGAGCATTATAGGTGTCAGGTGTAGTGCCTCAGGGACAAGAAAGTAGCTAAGGCAAACATTGCTTTCATTGAAAAAGCTATAAATGCTTTCACTTAGAAGACTCTGGATGTACATAGTAAAAAATAGAAATCACTGATGAACCTGTCATCCAGAATTCACTATTGTAGATACTTTCATATACATATGTGTGTGTGTGTGTGTGTGTGTGTGTCCACCAGTACATTAACTTCATATTTATTAAATGTAGCTCTTTGTACCCTAAGGATGTATTATTCAAAGGAAAGCAATTTACACTGATTTGAATGCTCTAATGTGTACTAAATATTCTCTAAGTGTTGTAAGGCCATAAAAATCAACACATAAAATCATAACAGTAGCATCAGGCTAAAAATAAACTACCAATGATATATGTGCTAGATAATTTTTTAAAAATTCAAATAATGAAGCAACTATAGTGAAATTTTTATGTGTGGTTTATTATATTTTCTGCATCAGTGAGATAATCATGTATCTGTAAGATGAATACAATAATGGCTTCTTATACTTGTGCCCAAACTAATTGATGTGACACTTCCATTTATTCATGATCATTTTCTTAATGAGTTGATTCTAAATCTTCTCCAAGATAGGAAAGCACAAAATCACCAAAAAGAAATATTAACTTAGGATTGTTCTAATACCTTCCAGCATTTTTAAAGTAAACGTACCCACAAAGCAGATTGTAATTACTGAGATAACTCACATGACGCCTTTTGTTGTCATGTGCAAAGAAACAAATTATTTGATAGAGGAGGAAAGTGTACACTATAAATTAATGTCATACATTGAAAATTTGCATATCCATTATAATCTCCGGTGTCACAAACAACTTAAGGAATCCTTCAGCAAAGATGGACTTCTATTGATGGTCACAATGTCACAGCTTGGAAAATAACTTCCTCTTGACTGTACCAGTAATTTTGCCATATGGATTATCTAATGGCAGCAAGACCTGCAGAAAAATCACATGGTAAATTCCAACACATTAAAACAGTTGTCTCCTTTTCATGAGTCAATATTAAAACAGCAACAAAAATAGCTTGTCAAGCAGCAAAATGTATATGCCCTAAAGTTATTCCAATCATGGTAATGCTTTGTTTCTCTGGCAACAGTTGAGAAATGCATTGGTTTTCCTCAAAATTAAAAAGGTTTTAAAACTAAAAAGGTTTAAACACTGGGATAGAAATGTTTCTACAAGGCACTGCTGCTCTCTGATTTTAAAATGGAGTATACGGTGCACACAATCTGAACTTTTCTGGAAGTCTCACTTTCGACATCAGTCACTGTCTGATGCTGTGCTCTCAGGAGCATCTCAGGTCCACATAGTTGTTACCAAAATGACAAATGGCTCCAGACAGGTGAGCTATCCGAGTTCTTCTGTTCCCACCCTGTCATTTGTCACTTCTTTCCTGCTGTTAGTGTATCTCTACTTCCTGTTTCTCGCACGTTGACTTCACCTTGTACACATCGGGATGAAAGTCCAAGTGTGGCTCCAGGCAGATCAGAGGAATAGCATGTTTAGCCCCTTGGGGGCCTTTATAAGACCCTAACCCGAAGAGATCCAGGCTTTCCTGCCTCCAGGATCACAGCAAGGATCTAGGAAGGAGCTGTGAGCCTGGCTCGTGAAAGGAAGGGACACTGTGACCTCGGTCTCAGAGAAGACTTTGAAAGGATCAGTGAAGGCCTGAGGTGCAAGGGCCCTAAGGAAACCATCTTCTCTCTTTCTGGTGCTGAGTTAAGCTCCATTCTAGTGATGCTTATTCTGCTTGGGGCTCATGTGTCCCGCCTTGGTGATAATGGCTAGGATCACCTTCAGGTATCTGTCTTGTCCTTTAGCAGCCAATCACTAAGCACATTAGGCTTTATAGCCTAATGAATTAGCAGCCAATCAGTGTAGAAAGGCTTTGTAGCCTAATGAATGAAAATCTGACACCACTGTCCTTCCCATCCTCTGGCATGGTGCTACAGCCCCCTTTAGCTGAATGAAAAGTACCTGTGACACAGTGTGTCTTCCTCTGCAACTCAGCGCTTGGGTTACCTTTACCAGACACTCAAGCACAGCCTTTGTCTATCAGCAATGGATGGTACAAAGCACAGTGGTGTCCACCAACAGTATTTTTGAAACTGAAACAAGGTACCTGAGCCCAAAAGGTTTTAAGGCTCATGGTCAGCTACCCAAGAACATAGGACTTCCTGGGAATTCCTTGATTGACATTTATCCACCAAGAAGTATGATTTTATAGCAACAGGACCATCTCAATAGATGACTTTTTCCATATTTAACTGCTTTATGCACACTAAAAGAAATCTCCCAGCTCATGTTTTCTGATGGTTCAAATGGAGAAATCCCAAAATTTTTAAAGGAAGGGACAGTTGTGACCTCCCAGAAGCTGACCACACTGGCCGGCCAGCCCTCAGGACTTCAGGCTGCCTGGCCAGACACACTGAGTTCTTTAACCTTCTGCTACCACTAAAAATAAGTCAGGGCTAGTAGATTTTCTCAGACAAATATTTTCTATTCAAAAATGAATTTCCTCATCTTGCCTTGCATTTTTACAATTAGAAACACAGACACTCAACTTTCCCGGGTATGCTGTGAATTGATTACTTAGTCAAAAGGCTGAAGTGAAATGAAAATAGAACCTTTTTTCCTTCTCCTCTCACTGCTTCATGCTAGAAGAACAAAGAAGCTTCAACCTTGTGTGGCTCTATTCTGGGCAGCAGACTATGTTCATAGTGTTGGGCACACTACGTTCCTCTCTAGTCTTTCCCTCTCTGAAGCTTTCAATCCTCATTTCTAATTATTTGTCCACTTCTAAGGTCCTCAGTCTCATACAGTGAACACCAGAGTCTAAGAGGCCTCCACTCAGTACAACTAGAAACATTCCCCAAAGTAGGAGTTGTTCAGGGCTTCAGTCAGTGACATTATATTCCTGAGTTTAAAAAAAGACGTAAGGACATTGGAGCAGAGGTATCCTTTTGAATTTTAAAGTTCTCTTACCTCATCTTTGTTGATCAGTCCCATTTTTGACATGTCTATGTTAAAATAGTGGATGTTTGGCAGGCTGATTTCCACGTCTTCTATCTGGAAGCCGCAAGTGTATGCATTATATTGAACAACAGTAGGTCTATCTCTGTCACTCAAACATTTTCTCTCCTCCTACCCACCCATCCTCTGGAATAGAATCCAGCTCTGTCTAATATTCTACTTCCCAAAATTTTCTCTCCCATTTGTCCTGTTACTGGATGGTGGTCCCACTCCTCTCGCTTCAGTGTAAATCTACTCTTCAGAAAAGCAAGGGTCCAAAACCTGGGAGACCTCCTTGACAGCCACCTGGCTTCCAGAAACTGGCCAGGCAACATCCTAACTTCTTCAATGTAGTCCCTTCTCTCTGGGTCTGTTCCTGACCTTTGCATGTCCCAAAGTAGGAACACAGTTGGAGATCCACATAGCAGATACATAAAGACTTAAAAGCTATAAACCCTATTAAGTCAGATATATTCTGTTCTTCCACCTCAACAACCATGCCTTCATCACAATCTGGAAGGCCTAGTTTAAATTTCAAGTTTTCTGACACTCGGTGTGCCAGGCAAGGAGACAGTAACATGGGAAGAGTCAGCCTACAGCTTAGACTTGCCTGGTGAACACTCCAGCCTACATATCATGTCCCTCCTGCAAAGGTCTGCTGCTTTGTCCCTCTCTTAGGGCAAAGGCTGTGCTTCTCCTTCCTGCCAGAGGACAGATCCTGAGGAGAGACTTGCCCAGGTCCTGAAAGTACTCTCTGAGCTACTTGGGCAGGAAACTCTGAGGAATGCATGAACCACTGAAGAATGAGTTGTCTTGGCTCCAATATAGTAGAGGGAAGCAAAGCCAAAGAAAGGTTGAAGGAGGCCTCTAAAATGCTGAAGCAAAGAAGTCTCTCTTGTTCAGGTCTAAGCATAGCACTTCTCTCTACCCTCATTGCGACCCAGGCCCAGAGCCTCCTTGTCAGATTTCCTCAATCATGTCCTATCAGAGACCTTTGCCCAAGGTTCATCAGCATCATAGCTCACCACTTTCATCATAGTGCTCATTGTGGAGGACAAATTAGGTCCTGGCACACCCTGTTTGTACTCTTTAGTAGTTCCTAAGAGCTCTCAAGATAAACGAGAGTCTGTAAGCAGCCTACAAAGGCCCTCCTGATAGCTTCTGCCTCATGAGTGGAGTATGGGAAGACTTTCCCTCTCTGAGCTTCACATATGTTTGATACTTCCCAGTAAATGACTAAATTATGCCACCTTCTGTCCCCACACCAGCTCTACTCCCTCTCCTTTGAGGTATAAACCCAGATTACCCTTACTTGTCTCTAAAGACTCTCTCACACACACACCTTTCTCCAGAAAATGTGGCTTCTCCTGTCCCCTATTCCTGCTTTAGATGCTTTCTCTGTATTTCCATTAATCTTATCTGTTGCATTATGCGGGGCTTTTTTGCTCACTGACTAATAGACTGTTTGAGAGTATGGAACATGTCTAATTTATCTTCACATCCCTTGTCTACCATCAGAGACAAAATAACCAATAATCCCAAATCAATGGATGGATGAACAGACAGATGGATGGAATGAATGTCTCTCTCTTTTGTTCTCTGGATCTCCTGAAATATAGAACCTCCATCTAATTATCTCTCCATCAAGCCACTGAAGTATCCTGGATATGAGTTTTAAATAAGAAACAGGTAGAAGAAACTCAAAGAATTTCCAACAGAACTAAAGAGCTGTAGCAGTGGCCTGTGTTTTTAGGTTGGACAGATTTTTCCATTTTTTGCTCTCTCTCTTCTCACTTGCTATAACAAGCTTTTGAACAACAACAGATGTCATTTTTCATGTGTCTTCCACTTTCTTATTTTAACTCTCAACTTTTTTCAGAGCTGACAGGAGACACAAGTTCTCTCGATCCTCATCATGCCAAGTAACTAAACATACCTCAGGAACCCGCCTCAGGGTGAGCACCTGTATGTCATAGAGGGTCTTCTGGATGGAGGGCGAGTACTCGCCTTTGTCATAAGGCCCAGCAAATTTTTCCAGGATAATGTTCCGAACAATGTCCCTAAAGCACAAAAAAGAAGCTAAAGATCCTCATAAAGTTGTATTTTACTTATTCATTATAAAGCTTAGATGTAGGGACATTTCTGCCTCCTGAAAAAAATTTATTGCTTATTTTAGAAGAAATTATCATTCTGCAATGTAAAAAAAGAGCAGAAATAAAACTCACCTCCCATTTCTCTACACACACACACACACACACACACACACACACACACACATGCATGCACATGCGCACCCCACTCAGCAAACCCTGAACATCACCAGGCTGTGTTCACAGACAGGAACCAGGGTCCAGTGGACATTTCAGGGTAAATCTCCCACATCTGAGGAACCTATTAAGAGGAATGCCAGAACTCTCACCGCCTCACTGCTGTGCTTGGTTGGTTCTGTGAACTGTTGTTACTTAGGGATTTTACTCTGTGGTAAGTATATTATGTGATTATGTCACTGGATTGTCAGTATAGCTGCCTGGGTACTAAACTGATGTCCTCAATGTACAACTGAGGAATCTGAGCTTCAGAGTTAAACAACCTCCTGTGAGTTGCTCTCTTTAGTGGGGGGCTGGGACCACCACCCTGAGTGTGAAACATTCAATCTCATACTCTTTCCATTGAAAGTACAATAAGTGTCTGCTGCCCAGGGGGCGAACTTGAAATAAAAAAAGGAAAAAGAGAACTTGAGTGAGATTCTCTCCAAACATTTAGAAAGCTATCACATAATAAAAAGAATAGAGAGAAACTACTACAGTGGGAGATAGCTACATGGGGACAAGAAGCAGATTCCAACCGATCACAGGCTAGAAATGTCTAACAATGAAAGCTTCATTGAAGGAATAAGATATCTAGTCAAAAGACAAGCTCTGGGAGTTCAGAAGCCTAATCAGTCCTTTTCAAAGATATTATAATAATAATCATACCTTTACATTATACAGCATTTTGTCATTTACAAAGTGCTTCTATGAATATCATATCATTTTTTAGCTAAGTATGACTAATTGTCCCAGTTTGCTTGGAACGTGTTCTTCTGGAAATTGGAGATTTCAGGATTAAAGCAGACAAATTTCTGGCAAACTGAGATGGTGCAGTCACCCTAGTTAGGCTTCATTGAGAAGTACAAGGTTAGAATTTTATTACTCAGAACTAGGATTTCTTAAGATGTCTCTGAAGCCCGGAAGCAGCAGCATTTTGGAGGTGATGACACATGCAAATTATTGGGCCCCATCACCCACAGGGTCAGACTCTGGGGGTGACTTAGTGATCTACATCTTACTGAACCTCTCAGTCATGCTGATGTGCATTCATGTTTGAGAACCCCTGATTTAATAAGTTAAACAAGTTAAGGCAGGATTTCTTAATAGTGGACAGGTGGAGTTGAATGATTTCTAAGTTCTTCTTTTGTATCTAAGATGCCATGAAGTCTGGTACCTTGGGAAAAAGACAAACACTACCCACCCCAGTTCCAGGTCATAGCATTCATCATACCATGTAGCCTCAAAATCCACATCTTGGCCTCGGTGATAGCGCCACTTGCAGTACACTTGGGTAGCAAAGCACCGGTCCTTCACTTCAGGGAGGGTGGTGAACTGGTCCTTGATGAATCCTTCAAATCCAGACTGGGTTGTTTTCAAAACCTTGAGGTCTTTGATCCCAGAATGAAAGACTGGAGGTTCTGTGTCAAACAGACAGGTAGAAGAGGATGGGCCAGAAACAAAACAGTGTCTTCCTACTAACACCTATCACTGAGGATTCTGACCATTGAAACATGGCGCACTGTGTGGAATAGATCACATTTCTGCCCATGTATCCCGTCTTCCCTCTCCCCTCCTCTGAGTGAGGAGCATGTGATGTCTTTCTTTATATCGGTTTTGTTTTTCGTTGTTTGAGGTATGAGGAATGAACCTGGGGCCTTTGTACTACACCCCCCAGCCTTTAAATTTTTTATTTATTTTTTTTAAATTATGAGGCAGTCTTACTAAGTTGCTAAATTGCCCAGGATAGGCTCATAGTTGTGATCTTCCTTCCTTAGCTTCTCAGAGTGCTGGAATTACAGATGTACATCACCATGCCCAGCCTTTCCTTTGGTCTGGGAAATCTGTCTTCCCATGAGTCCCTGCTCACTCCCATTTGAGAAAACTGAAGGTCCAAGAGAAAATTGCTATATTGTGTTGGAGGCCATAGAAATGAAAATGACACTGTCAGTCACAGGCAAGGGTGTCTTCTCAACCAAATTAACCTAGACCTTTTAAGGTACATCATCTCAGTCAACTGGAAATCATGTGGAAATGAGTTTAGAAGCTCATCAGAATCCATTCTCTGATGCTGGAATCCCTTTGCAATGGTAGACCTCATGTTTGTCCCTGCAATGGCCAGTAGCTTCAGTCACCACTGGGTCCTGATGATGTCTCAGTGTCCCTTTGGTTATGACCTCAATGAAGCGAGACAACCTCATGAGTGGGTAGCAGGGTGGGCCTGGCCAAGCCGACGTAAATGAAAACTTAGAAGATAAAGCTGGTGACTCGAAGTCACAGCCACCTAAGCTAGTATCCATAAAGACTTTCATTTGAGAGATGAAGAAGACTTTGACTTGTGGGCAGAAGTTGGTTTGTGGTACTTAAAGGAGAGTTGAACACAATGGAGGGGATGAAACAGCTCACCTTCTGTCTCAGCTGTCACCCCATAAGGTGATGGCTCAGGTGAAGGGTGACAAGGGTAATCTCAAGAGGCTTGGGCTGGGGATTTAGCTCAGTGGTTCTGGCACCTGTCTTGCAAGCTCAAGCACCCGAGTTTGATCCCTGGTAACCACATACCATGCTGGGCGTGGAGACTCACACCCAGCAGCAACCAGTACCACATACCACAGCACCGGGCATGGTGGCTCATGCCTGTAATCCCAACACTCAGGAGGCAGCGGCAGGAGTATTGCTGTGATGTGAGTTGGAGGCTGAGCCCAGGGCCAGCCTGAACTACAAAGTGAGACCCTGTCTCAAAAAAGAAAAGAAAAGAGGCTGCTTGCTTGTGTATAAGCAGTGCTAACTTGGGGTAGGATAACAGAGGTAGGGAGGGCGGGGTTCTCTCTGCATATAGGATGCACCCACACCATACCTCCAGACTGAAGAGAACACAGCACCAAATGACACTCTGAGAACACACATCTGAGGACATAATGCTCCAGAGAAGGTAGAACTTTCCCAAGGATAGGTGACAACTGATACAGCAAAAGGAGAGCAGAGTGAGGAGACAAAAGTTTTTCCCTCTGCGTGTAAACTTCTGGAGCATGTGCAAGATGGCCCTTTGGGGCTGCCAGAGGTGGGAGAGTTTGGTACAAAATCTGGGGCAACTCTGGAATGAACATTACTATAATCTTATTGGTGAGCACAGGCTGGTGAGGATAGGGCACGTTTGGGGAGTACTTGGCAAAGTCCCATAGTAAAGTGCATGGCAGCGTTATTGAGGCCAAGAGTATGTAAGTTGGTCTTAACAAATATCTATTCTTCTTGGCCTATTCAGTCTAAAAATATAGGCCAACAGGGTCAGGCACACAAGTTTATATATATGTTGTTAGTCAAGGCACAAGAATGTAACTCACCGTCCTTAGTTAAAATCTGAGGAATCTCCTTAAAAAATCACCTTAAATACTGCACACTTTCGCTTATCTGAGAAACTCAAAATATAAGAGCAAACTAAAAAGAAAATAGGAAGTAAGAAGATTTTTTTCGAATAAGAAGGGACTCAAGAGATGGAGGGAAGGGAGAAAGGAGAGTGGATGACAAAAGAAATTAAGATGTATCATGTATATACACCAACTTCACCCAAGAATGTAAACATCTATGGCAAATGTATTAATACATAAATTTTGAAAAATGTACTAATAAATTTCAAAAAATGTAATGGTTTATATCACCTATGTGGCTTTAACTACTCCAATTCATTCAGGAGCTATGGAATTTCAGTTAAAAAATGACCATACAGGATATTTTGATATTTTTATTACTATATATGTGCACTTAACGAGAGAGAGCAATCACCAAAGGTTAGTGAGAGATCTGCTGATTAAACATTTTCTAATTAAATAACATGCCTTGTACAGTGTGATCCAGGATAATGTGGTATAACAGCCAATGATAATTGCTTAACTTTCTGAATTTATCATCGAGCGGTATCTTAAGAAAGATCAAAAGAAAGATGCCAGCCATGTTTTACAGTCTTTAGTTGGCCAGCTTCACAGATTCTAAATGCATAACAATATGGTCCTATAAAATTAGTATTTTAAGTGGAGTAGGTCTAAATCTCAAACCCAAGAAAATTGCAATATGTAAATGTTAAATAAACAAGTACAGCGAGATTGACTCAGGTCAAGAAATAGAAATCTCAATATTCAGTCTGTTCCTCTTCTAGATGGTTCACCTACATGATTCTTTGCTTTTCCACCTCCTGGCCCCCTCCACCTTCCCCCACACAATGTGTCAGGGAGAAAGGAGTGAGTATCGGCATTGCCCAAGAACCTCCTGTCCGCAGGTAACCTTCAGCTGCTGCCTCCATCTGTCTTTCTTCTTCTTAATTTGCAGACATCTAGAAAGTAGATGCTCTTGTGCAGGTGTTTTTATTTTTTATTTTTATTCATCTGCCTATAGTCACATGGCTAGAGCCTGGAAGAGGCGGAGTCTAAATTCAGCACCACATTATGAGATGCTTTTCTGCCTCCTTTCTAGATCACTCTCCATCTGTGCAGTGTTTTCTCCTTCCTTTAAGTCTCTTCCTCCATTTCTGCGCTATAAAAGGCCTTTCTGGGAGACACAGGGTTTGCCACTTCTCATTCCACAGTGTGCTCTGAGGGCCTGGAGAGAGACTCCAGCCTGAAAAACACCATCATTATTAGTCTGAAATGCAGGCTGTGCATCACTTCCAGAAATGGCCCTTATGCATCTTGGAAATTTTTATTCCTAGTTTTGTAATAAAATGCAAAATTACCCCCAGTCCTTTTAAAATAATGTAATCTATCTCCAACAGTAATCCATCCTAGAAAAAAAAAAAAACTCCTGCAGAAGTAAAATATGGATTTGCAATTGTGAAGAAAGCTAAAACAAGCAGCAGAAACCACTGAAGAAGAATAAAAAGCTGAAAGAGAACCAAGGTAAACTCTGCCTATACCACACTGCCCAACTTATCCAATCTTGATCGTCAGCATCTATATAAACCAATGAAACTTAGGTTCCTCTAGTGATCTTAGTCCGCAATGGATTTCTGAACACTGTATTGCATAATTATTGAATTCACAGTTTTAGGTCTCAGATTTCTCTTACCTTAAATTCTCATTCTCTTCCTGTCTTGCCACTCTCTCTTTTTATAAGTGTTATGCCCTTAAGGAAATAAGTTCTTTCTACCTTAACTTTTTCATCTGTAAAGTGGAGAAAACATTTATACTTGTTTCCTAGACTTGATACTTATCTAAGATAATAGATGTGAAGGACTCAGAATGGCTGCCATCCAGGAAATGCTCTTTAAGAGTCCTTATGAGGACTTTGCCACGATGAACTTTGTCCTCCAGACTCTAACCATCAGTAAATGTTGCCCAGAGGCTCCTTGGGTCCCTCTCCTGTGCCAACCTGTCCATTGCTAGCCCTGAGATGAGAGTTTTTGAGTTCTGGGGAGGGTTGGTCCTGATTGGCCACTTTGAAGTCATCTAGTTTCTCACTAATCTGAAAGTAGAGGAATTGGTTGTATTTTTAATGTGTTTTTGTGCCACAGAAGAAAACGTCTTGTGTTCCCAAAGACAATAAACTATTGCCACAGTCTTGGCGTAGCACAAACCATCTCCTCTGTACTCTCATCGCTCTATGAACAACAACAAAAACGATTCTTTCTGAGTGTTTAAAGAATTTTTTCCCTGGCACACACTACACATACTGGATGAAATCAGAGGCTTATTTTATCTTCCACTGGCAGTGACCCAGCATTTGGAACACTGGTAAGAACCCAAGGCTTTCAAATTCGTGGGGCCATCAACTAAAAATACGACGCCTCACACACTCTAAAAAAGATTCCAATTTCAACTAACAAGATGTAATTCGTCCAAGAAGACTGCCCTTTTCTAGGTTATTTCCCATGAAACCACTTAATCAGCTCTTTTCTTCCTTTTTTCCGTGGTTACAGGGTAATGCAACAAGAAGATTTTTCACATCTTATTTTGCTAGAACCTAATTTTTTCTGGCTCTTAGTATCCTCCTACACACTTAACAGATTGTGGTTTATCTCTCAGAGAAGCATATATCAACCTCTTAGCCCTCTAAGGGAAAGACAAGCACTGTGAGTTAATACAAAATAAGCCCAATTCCTTACCTACGCATCAGGTGTCACAAAGCACAAAGCTTTACAGAGCCAAGAAAAAATTCCTGTCATAAAGGAGATAATTGCTTCCACACTTAACACCTCCAAAAAGGACACAAATAGCTAAAAGGAGGATATTTTAAAACTATACTAAATCATTTTACTAGAAAATATCAGACCTGTAAAGTGCTAGAAAAAAAAGTGAAGCTCAATTAAATATGATTTGCCTGAGAGTCCATTTAGCTCACACTGGGAGGGTAAAACTTCTTCCGGGCAGCTGTGGATGGGGAGAAATGACATCACCCAGGAAGGAGTGAACTGACTGGGCTTTTGTGCCTCTAGCTGATGATTGTGGTGGTTTCTAAATCTTTTTGCCTTCTGAGGTTTGTTTTTTGTTTTTTTTGTTTTTTTTTTTTTTCTTAGACAGGGTCTCACTTTTGTAGTTCAGGCTGGCCCTGAGCTCAGCCTCAAACTCACATCACAGCAATCCTCCTGCCTCTGCCTCCCGAGTGCTGGGATTACAGGCGTGAGCCACCACGCCCGGCACTGTGGTATGTGGTACTGATTGCTGCTGGGTGTGAGTCTCCACACCCAGTGCTGTATGTGGTTAACCGGGGATTGAACCCGGGTCCTTGAGCTTGCAAGACAGGCACTGGAACCACTGAGCTAAATCCCCAGCCCTTGCCTTCTGAATTTTGACTTCACTTGCTCCTTCCCGAATCCCCCATCAGCCAGTCTTCCTATCCATAAATGGGTGAGGCTTTGTTTTCACGACCCGTAGACAGTATCTCCAACTTCCATTTCTCTATTATAGCAATGCTTTAGCTGAATTTTTATAGTGTCAGAATGGAAGAAATCTGATGCCTAAAGAATCTTGAATTTTAATTCAAGTAGTACAGAGGTTTGGGGGCCAATTTATTTCAAATTAGTGACTCAACTATCAGTGACAACAGGGCGAGGCTCAGCAGGTAGTGCCATAGAGACACATGAGAGACAGAGCTAAGAAGATCCAGCTCCCATATGACACCTGAACCAACAGCCTGGATTATGTGTGCAGAGCCTAGTTCCCTCGAGTGTGGGAAGTCACAGGCCTAAGAGCAGCCCTTCACCCTTTGAGCAAACAAATGTCTTTGTTCAAGAGTCAGTCAAAGAACAAGAGAACTTTGAAACATGGAAAAGTGCAGGTCAGTGGTACAGCTTTGAAAGATGCACAGGAAGAAACAATGTAATGTAAGTTTCAGCACAATCCCCCAGGTCCACACCGGTGTCTATAATTCAGCAGGCTTTGTATGACCATATGTCCAGATGATAGCTAGGCCTGTGCCCGTCCCGTGAGGAAGGACCCAGACACATTTCCTACTGGGAAGAATTCCTTTTGGGAGTTGAATGGTTGCATATATAATTAGGCATGTGTTTGAGGGGGAGGAATTCTCTTCATCCTAGCAAAGCCTGAACAAAGACACTACTCACTACATAGGGGTTGGATACAACAGCCTTCACAATATGAATTGATGTAAGTGTGTATGTGTGTAACACAATGATTATTTTCTTCATTTAATCCTCCACAAAGGCATTTCTTTTCTCCGTGATTGCAGCATTCATTCATGTCACAAATCCTGCAGTTTTAGATGTTAAGTAATAAGAAGTCAAGAAGTAACACTGCTACCAAAAGAACATGTATCTGTATTTTCCAGAGGCACAGACTATAAATACAATCTTATATAAATACACAGACCTGGAAGATACACACATTTTTGTGCCTGGACACACACATACCTGCATGTACTTAAGGGAACAGACGTCTCTTCCCTACCTGGCTCCCTGCCAGCCCTGCATGATTTCCGAGGGGCCTGGGCTCTAGATGAGCCAAGCTGGAGTGCTGGGAACACCGCCACTGTGATCTCAGTACTCTGAAGCTCTGCAGCCTTTTAGCAAAAAAGGAAAGCTTCAATATGACTATAATGGCCAGTTTTTCCACTCTGCACAGCCCGGTGATCAGAATCAGGCAGGTACTAACTCCTGGTAATTCCTGGAAAGAACTTGAGTGTAAAAAGAAGCCTATTTTCTCTGTGTGATCCTCACAAGCCTGTGCTCAGCCATTCACTTTCACCTCCATGGCTCTGCTAGATATATTTTTGTGGAAGCCATCTGTGATGTCTAATTGCCAAATACAGTTTCTTTTCCACTGTTTTTTAACCTAAACTTCTTAACCTTGCCATGGCAGACACTCTACCTGTTTCTTCCTCCTGGGTGCCCAGCTAGACTGTGTCTTGCTGTCTCTCCCACAGTTGGGTGTAGCTACATGATTCTCTCCAACACACTGCTGGTATTTTCAATCCTTGTGTTCATGCTTGAAGGGTTTTCCCCCCTCATTTTCCTTCTTTGCTCCTTTAACCTCTCCTCGATATCTGGCATGGGAATCTAGGTAAAGATTAAAATTATAAGGTTGCCATTAACCTAGGTTTCTGAATAACTTTATGAAGCAAAACACCACTCCCACCACACCACCTACACACACAGACACACGCACACACACACACCACCTTACACACACAAACACCAAACTGAACTTCTATAAAAAGGAGAAACTTCTTGTGCTAAGCTATTACACATGGACCTATTTGTTATGGCCTATTTGTTACTTCAATTACTACTTCTGATTTCTTAAAACCCATTTTTGCTCCAGTTTTATGACAACACTATTCCCTCCTTCTGTCTCTCTGACCATTCTCCCATCTCACTCTTTAAACTACCCAAGTCTTATCTAAGGAAATGCTCCCTGCTCTCTCATCTCTCCTCTTCTGACTTGTATGTTTTTCTAGAATGTTCTCCTTTTCTACAACTGTACTTGCTGTCAATTCTTCGGCTGTCAGCAAACTCTCCCTTATTCCAAAACTGACCAACTCCTCTAGAAATAACTCTTCTTCGTGTGTGTTCTCTGAAGTCAGTTCCCTAGTCTTTTTACTTCAGGACCAACTTTAACTCTTCCTTCCCTCAAACTTGCCCATCCCAGTAGCCACTGAGGCCTACTGTTTACACTTCACAAATGCCTCATGTAGCTGCAACAACCTCTAAGTCTCTCCCTCTCTGATTCTACTGCTGTTGTTCAGAACACAACACTTCATCATTCCTGCAAGCCGTCCTGTGTTTCACTACTACCTCCTTCTCCAGCCTGATCACCACGCATTGGTTAGGACTTTGTGTGAACAAGAATACATACACACACATTCACTCACTTGTCCATTAAGAGACCTGTGATTCTTTGTTGTCATATTCTACATAAATTATGGCTATTATTTAAGGAGCCCCTTAATTAGCCAGATAATATGCAAGATGTTCCAGTAAAATAAAAGTGGCCCTCGCCCCTCTAGGTGGGCACTTGCTCCTAGCCATGAAGTCCTGCAGTGGCGCAGGTCACAGAGTTCCTTCTGACCTCGAGACTCCTGGACTTAACCACTATGCCAAATAGTGAGACCTGAAGAGTGGAGCCTGAACTAGATTTTCCATCCTGATCTCTACCTTTTACAACCTAGGAATTAGACCCACTGAGCTTGTGCCTATTCTTCTCAGTTTGGCCCTTTCAACAATTAAATAAATACTTTTCCATGATGGTGCTCGGCGTGATGGAGGTGCTAGCGTATTTTAGTTCCCTTCTTCCATTCCTGCACTAATCTTACCCCAGGGTACACTGTTTCCTTTGCTTGCAGTCCCTGTGCAACTGCCTATGTCCTGTATCCTCTGAATTATTTTTTTTAAATGAATTAGATTATTTCCTCCCCCATCCACGTTTCCAGACTTACAAGGAAGACAGTGTTTTCATACTTATTTGTTCCCTTAGCATGCCTTTAACCCCTGCTCTCTGGCTTTCTGCCCCTAAACTGCAGCATGACCTGGCTATAGGTCTGTTTCTTACGAGACAGAGCTGTATTGTGAAGTCACTGGAAAGGTCTCGTTTATCTCTTTGTCTACAGTCCTTAATGTAAATAAGTTCTCAAAATTGTTTGGTGAGGAGTGTATGAGTGAATGACATGGCACTTTTCATAAATACTCTTATTATTTTAACCAGCTCTCCTGAAGTGTAATTCTAGCCCATGCTACTATTTTACACAATTAAAAGTGGAATGAAGAATATGCTAAGTGTCCTGAATATCATTAAAAGCCAAGAGAGAGCTATGCTATCAATACTGTAGCAAGTAGGCCCTCAGGTAAGCACTTGAATTACAGGTAGTGTGACTTACAACTTACTGTAAATATGCAATACTCATAGAATTTCAAAGACTTACAACTTTTAAAGAGTATAAAATATTTTAGAAATATTTTCTCACATAATCATTTAAAGAAATATTTTGGATATATTAGATTAAATGAAATATATCACTAAAATTTATTTTCTAAATTTCTTTTTGTTTTTCTAATGCTATTACCAGAAGACTTTGAAATTACATATGTGAAAAAAAGTAAATTAAATAAAACTGCATATGTGCCTTGCGTTCTATCAGTTAGAACTGATACAGAGTTTCTAAGTTTATGAGATTAATGAGTGTGGTTTGGGTGGGAAAACTCTAGACTAAGAGTCAGGAAAATATTTTCTCTCTTGCAAAGTCACACATCTAAAGGAAGAAGGAAGGAAGGAAGGAAAGGAGGGGGGAAGGGAGGGAGGAAGGAAAGAAAAGAGAGGAGGAAGGTCAGATGGAAGACAAGGAAGGAAGAGAAAATGAGGGGAAGAAGTTAATCCTAACTAACAAACATAAGTGCAAGAGCTGTATCACAGGACTACACATTTAGAAGATAAAAGTCACCTTTTCAACTTCATATAATAACTATTAGGTTTCTTTTATATGATGATAATTTTATATCTGTCAATCAAATATTGAAAAGGCCCTAGCTATATCTAGACATAATACAAGAAGTTAAAAATATTAAATGATAGCTACTGTACTAGTTTCTAAAGAAGACAAGGACATCTTCCACAGAACTCAGAATGAGAAGAGACCTTACATCTTATGAATGTCATAATATCCTGACATCTATCAGAAGTCACTTCATATTCTCCCTAAAGAAAGTTAGAGGAAAGAAAGAGGAAAAGAAAGCAAAGGTAAAAAAAGAAAGAGGAGGAAAGCAAAAAGGAAAAGTGTCTAGAGTCCACACTCTTGACTGATAATGATCAGTAAGGCTCACTTTTTGTTGAGATAAAAATATTTCTATCACTTCGATTACACAGTCCTTAAAAGTCTTCTAGTCTAAGTCATAATGAATGACAGAGTTCGGTTCTAACAACCACAGTAAAAGTGTGGAGTACTAGTTTTTAAATTTTTACGGTTTGCTCAGATTAATTGCCAGTAAGGTTGGTATTGTAATAATGTAATTATTAAAATAGCATAATTTAACAAGGTCTGTGTTGTATTAACATCTCACATTTGATTTTTAAATTTCTTGGTAAATAGAACTGTATAATTGTTATTACTATTTTAAAAGGAATTCACTTTATAGAAATTATAATGTATTGGTAGCTGATCAGGCAAATAAAATATCAGGAAAAATGATTGATATTTAGTAAATATTTCCTACAAAGATTTCTAAAATAATGATGTAGTACCAAAATATATTGACCAGAAATTTCAGAAATCTGGGTCCTTCCTTGTCAGCTTGGAACTTTTTTTTTTTTTCTTGCCTCATCATAAAATTTGGAAATAAAAGTGATCTACTCAATTTCCAGATTTGGTTGCAAAATGAAATGTCTCATTTTTAAAAATTTTTTGAACAAAAAAATGAGAATATAAAATCACAATATTCATTCCCATCTCTGATATAATGGCATGAAAAATTCTCTGCAGTTTCTCTCCATGTTAAAAAAAAAAGAGAGAGATAGAGAGTTGTTTAGGAGGGGAAAGAAATGAAGTGGCTTTTGCAGAATCAAAGCGTGACAAAATCGTCTCTTACCACCCCGTGTCTGCTCCACCTCACAGAAGTGCGTCCCAGTGGGAGTGTGGATAAACGCGTGGACGTGTTTAACTCCATCCTGAAAAGGAAGAGTTTTTTGGGGGGTTTTTCCCAGTAAAATTTCATCGTTTGCCGTAAAGCCATTTCTTTCGTTAAATAGGGAGCATAAATAAAATAACCTTTGTAAAATGCTTCCAAGGTACTTCCTCAATGTAGACATGAGCTTGAATGACGTGGTGAAAGGAAGACAGGAAATGCTGACAGATGTTCAAAGCAAAGGTTTCTATGCTTTTAATCTGTAAAAGAAACAAAACGCTAGTGATCAGAACTACTCTACCCGCGTAAAAAAAATTTAAATATTCAGGGATCTCTCCCCTCCCCCATCTCTGTCTTTAAAGTGCACCTCAGAATGAGAGAAGCAAAGAACTGGAAAGAATTTCAATACAGGGACCGGGGATTTAGCTCAGTGGTTCCAGCGCCTGTCTTGGAAACTCAAGGACCCGGGTTCAGTCTCTGGTTAACCACATACAACACTGGGTGTGGAGACTCACGCCCAGCAGCAACCAGTACCACATACCACAGTGCCGGGTGTGGTGGCTCACGTCTGTCATCCCAGCACTCGGGAGGCAGAGGCAGGAGGATTGCTGTGATGTGAGTTTGAGGCTGAGCTCAGGGCCAGCCTGAACTACAAAGTGAGACCCTGTCTCAAAAAAAATGATAATAATAATAATAATTTCAATACATAAGTCGGTCCTTATCCCAGTTTTCCACATTTTCCACAGAGGGCTCTCAAGGTTAGTTTGTAGAGGGCCTTCACCGGGTGAGACTACCTAGTTTTTAAGAAGAATCGTGGCTCACAAGAAAGGAACATTCAGATTCTTCTCACAGTGAACTTGATCATAATCTACACCAACAACCATACACTCAGCAACAGGGCTCTCTCCAGGAGCGTTGCAAAGCAGCCTTCAAGTTTCCAAAAGAAAATGTAAATGAAGAGCCCTGTCACAATCTTGCTCTGAGTCCAGGCCTTTTGTGGATTATCCTGGGCTCTCCACTCTCACAGAACAGCTCTCCACCTTCCCACAGATTCTCCACAGTAAATTCTAGGCAATATTTGGAGGCCCTAGCACAGTCTAGGAATTAATAATGTCTTCGCGTATAACTCAGGTGGACTGTTTGTACAGGCTTCTCCAGCATACTTGTGTTTTACCCTGTTGTCCCAGTGTAATTATTAATGGCATCCTATTCTACACTCAGAAGTTTGATTTGGACAAGAAATTATATGGTCACTCTATCTATAGTGAATGAACTTAAATCTATTTCTTCACTTTTCTTCAACCCTTCACACAGAACAGGAAATACAACAAACCTGGCCCTTTTTCATATTATAATGCAGGCCTATTTTCAACGAGTTTTTGTTTGTTTGGTTTTTTTTTTTTTTTTTTTTTTGGTTTTTTTGTTTTGTTTTGTTTTAAGAGAATGCTTTATTTTTCCATGGCCCTGACTGCTTGCTGGACCATTCTGATTAATACAAGAAAAAGTCAAGGTAGAAATAGACCTTGCAGAAATTACACTGTAATTAGTTTGTTCATTTACTGCATTATGAACATAGACATATTTTTTAAAGTGAGTTTTCCAGTCTACATATCTCACCCATTTAGAATTCTTGGCAAATAAAAAAATTATCATCATCTTGACTGACCTAGAATTTTCCTGAAAATCAGAACAGTTTCACTCACTATTAAGAAAAGACAAGAGTTCAAAATGCTAAAAAGTCAGGTTCTGTCAGACGTAAGTGACTCATGAAGAATCAATTAGCCACCACATATGGACAGTAAATGGCAAGCAAGTTGAAGAGGCTAAGAAGGCATTAAAAGTTGGACAAATTAATTATAAGAATAAAAGCAAATGTATCTAATACTAAAGGTTTTCTTCAATCATAACAAAAGGAAGAAAAGTAATGTTTTCTACTATGAATGTACACCATTCTAATACAAAGATAAATACTAGAACTCAAAGAAATACAAAAAAATCAGAAAAGTAGGAAAAACAGAAGCAGTCTTTGTAATGGGGAGGAATAGTAAAGTGTATAGATATATCTTAATATTGTTTATATTGCATATTAATATAGAGTAATAAAGCAAAATATATCCTCAACAACTGTCAGTGTGGGTTTTCATTCCTAAGGACTTGATATTATTTTTAGTGTTTAATAAATTAATACAATGTTTTAAAAGAAATACATGACACATATGTTAGATTGTATTCTAAGATTTTTCAGAACCCTTGGGGCTATGGGAAAAAATGAGAATTAAGTTGTGTCTTATACTGGTACAAATCCCCATTATGGAGTGCAATCATGATGTGTATATTTAATGTACCAATAAAGATAATTAAAAAAAAAAAAAGATTTTTCAGAACCCTGATCTGTTTATGATCCTAATTAGTAATACCATCCTGATTTGCCCCTATCTTATTTTTGGCCTGAAAGACTGAAGAGAGGAGACTAAAAATATAGTGTAAAAAAAGCAAAAGCAAAAGCAAGCTTTTTCTGCAAGGCTGAGAATTTGAGGGTAGAACGGAAATTTTTAAAAATAACTTAAGTAGGTAACTTAAGTTACCTACTTAATAACTTAAGTACTTGCTTAAATTAAGCAAATACTATGCCCATGCTATCTGATAGAGAACTCTACATCCATCTAGGAGGCATCTAACAAGAATGGTGCATACCCCTTTGAGCTTTGCCAAGACGTGAACTGTGTTCTTGATGGTATCAGTAGGGATGATATCTGAATTATCTCCACACAGGTAATCTTTTTTGGAACTCAGAGTAAGTTGTACCGAAGCTGCCACCTCTCTGATGCTGTGGTACATTCCATCTCGTTTAATATGGAGAACTTTTACCATATCCTTTCCATAGCCAGTTCGGACAAACTCCACTTCATCGTTCTACAACAAAAACACAGTCAGTTTATAAAAGAATACTAGCTGAAAACAAAAGGGCTAACCAAAATTTCTTTAAGCTTTCATTTTATCATACATATCATAGAAAAGATGAGGCCCAAAGTATAGGAAATCAGTATCACATCCTATCTCTGAAAAATAGAAGCTTATATAGCAAAAGGAAAATCCCAAGAAGCAAATGAAATATAGTAGTCTGTCCTGAAGAGAGATAGATGGGTGACTTTTGTAATAACAATAATACATAATAATAATAACAATAATAACAATAATACATAGTGATAATAGAATGTCCACGCTGACTATGTTAACCTACTCTGTCATATTATTTCCTACTAACCTAATCCTTGCAATTGCTCGGTGTACTAATATTCTCACTTTCCAAGAACAAAAACTAGGATTCAAAGAGACTGAGTTGCTTCCCCTACTTCACAGAGCTAATAAAGGACAGAGTTAGGATTCATATTCGAGTCTATTAAGTCCAAGTTATAGAATGGCCATATCTATATAAATTGCCTCCCATCTGTAAAATTGCTTGAATATGTTACCTGGAAATAATTTTGTGTCCTTTTATGTAGAAAATACTATCCTGGAGAAAATGCCTAGTAATTGATAGAAAGAATTTTTAAATTGCTGTTTCTATTTGCTAGCAGGAAGAAGATAATTGGTAACAGGGTTCAGATTACTTGTAGCAATATAGAGCCAGGGTTATCTCACTGCAAGGAGAGCAATGCTTTTAGTGAAGAGACACTCAGAAGAGCCGGCCGATTGGCTCATTAGAGCCCTCAATTGAGACTAAATTCTAAGCCAGCAAATGCATCCATCTCTCCCAGCAAATCCACAAGGTTTGTCACTGGATTTTGTTGGTGTTCATGAACAGGCAGAAGAGAGCAGAAGGACAGAAACCATTATCTTATTTAGCATGGAAACTGAACATTAGAATGGTAATGAAAGAGGATAACAAAAATGAAAGTAAATCAGGAACATCGACAGGGAGAGTCCACAAGCTACACAAGGAACCTCACCTGCGAATCATTTAGGCTGCTCAGCTGTGTCAAGGGCTATTGGTACATAAAGTCATAATTCTTCTCAGAGAGGTTGAACAGTACTAGGCAACATCAGACATAACTGTCACTTCTTTGGTGAAATGGATGACAGGCCATTTCAAATCATGAGGACAGAGCTGCTATTTTGGGCCATTTCAAATACACTGGGATTTGAGGTATCTGAACTCAGGATTGTAGTGGCTTTGGAATCAGAGCAGGTCCTAATTCTGCCTTGTCACTTATAGTTCAGTGGCTTGTGGCAAGTGATTTAGTGTCTCTGAGCCTCATGTCCACAGTTGTACCTGTAGAGTGGCTGGTGAGGATGAAAGGCCTGGATCAGCTCCAAGTGTCTTGTGGTACAGTGAGGTCAGTCCATGCTCACACTGTGACAGAATGTGGAAGTGGCAGTGATGGTCATTGATGAAGTGCACTGGTTTGGGGCGAAGAATGATATTGACAGCAGCAGTAGGAAACCCCTAGCATATCTTGATCCACAAAGGATTCGACCTCAGGGAAGAAGGTCCTGAGGGTCCCTGGATAGTACAGACAAAAGTCTCTGAGATCACTGATCCCCTGCAACCTACAGCAATATTCACCTCGTGTGACTTCTCAGTCCCAACCTCTGCCACTAAATACCAGTGCTTGTGTTATCTAGAGGTACAGAGTTGACAAGAGAGCCAGCTATCGTATCCTCACTCCTGCTCAGCTCTTAGCCATTCATTTGTGACTCCAAACTCTCTAGCTACCATTAGTTAATTGTGGCCTCCAGGATCTTTATGATTTCTCTGCCTGAAAGTCTTTGAATTTGCTAATCTTTCCTTTCAGACCATTTTTTTCTAACTACACAATCCCCAACTTCTCCACCTTCCTAATATCTTGTAGTCATCTTTCTCTTCCCAGATATCTGCCCTAGTCCTTCCAGGTTACCTTTATGTGCTTTCAAAATACTTGTTATTGCCTTAGAATCATTATTAAACTGTATTGCAATTTCCTCTTCATGTGTCTGATTCATTCCAAAACACTGAACTATGAAAGCCGGAACAAGTCCTATTTTAGTCTCCATGGCAACCCCAGCACTCAGCCAAGTGCCCAGAACATAAATAGATGCTTGATAAATGTGTCATGAATGAATGGATGGTGCTAAACACCTCCACCGCTTGTGTGATGACACAGAATAGTTCATGAAAACACACAAAAATGATTGCAACACAGGAAGAGCTGCTTCAGCTCTGACCCTAATTGGAAATTTCCTCTTCCTGGGAAAGTGAGAGTCAGAACTTATATCTTGTGGTCACCACAGCCTCAGGATCACAGATCCAGCTGGCCAGAGAATAGAAGCCCAGGGAGGACAGAAGTAAGTCTGAGAGAAGCAGCAATGCAAAGGGCTCACATTGCTAATCAGACAGCCCTCCAGCATGGCCGGCCAGCCTGGAGTAATTATTGGAGACCCAAGAGAAGGGTCAGTGCTCTTGAGCAAGATCCTGATGAGGCCATACACATCTGTGCTCTGGAGCAGAGCTTGAGGAATTCAGTTTGCTGAGACAGAATCAGAATAAAAAGGACCTATAATTTGTAATCCAAAAATATGGTGAATTTTTTAAAAATTGTTACAGTAGAAGACATCATCATGACTCCCCCTTGATTTAAATACACTCATTCCACGGTTCCTAACACTTTCTAAAGCAGTTCTAGAAATCTTTCATAAATGTGTTGAGTTGGGCTGTCATGGCTGCCTTCATGTTCCATGTTGATTCAAAATATTTACTTTTCAGAGCCGAGGACTTAGCTCAGTGGTTCCAGTGCCTGACTTGCAAACACAAGGTCCCTAGTTCAATCCCCAGTAACCACATACAACACCGGGCATGGTGACTCATGACCACCAGCAATCAGTACCACATTCCAAGTGCTGGGTATGTGGAGGGCCAACCTAAGCTTCAAAGGGAAACAATGTCTCAACAAAAAAAAATCACTTTTCTGATCATTTTGATTTTGGGGAAGAAGTCATACAGTGCCAAATCCGGTGAATAAGGTGAGTGAGGCCACACCATAATGTTTTCACTAGCTGTTCTTTTTTTTTTTTTTTTTTTTTTTTTTTTTAGGTTTTTTGAGACAGGGTCTCGCTTTTTGTGGTTCAGGCTGGCCCTGAGCTCAGCCTCAAACTCACATCACAATCCTCCTGCCTCTGCCTCCCGAGTGCTGGGATTACAGGCGTGAGCCACCACGCCCGGCACTGTGGTATAGTGGTACTGGTTGCTGCTGGGTGTGGGTCTCC